>JAVCKT010060353.1:0-16135 GCA_032273925.1 Rhynchotus rufescens
TGATGGAGAGAGGCTGAGCAATAACCTCGGCCAATTCCCTCAGCACTCTTGGGTGCATCCCATCTGGGCCCATAGATATTTGAGTGTCCAGTTTGCCTAAGTGATCCCTAACCCAGTCCTTCTCAACCTGCGGAAGGTCTTCCTCTAGCCCGTTTATCTCTCTTCCACCTGAGCCCTGCAGTTCATGGGGAGTAGCATTAGCAGTGAAGACAGAGGCAAAGAAGGCAAAGAGGCAAATATTCCAACTGATTATTTCTTTCATTATATTTGCTATAAACTGATGTTTTGTTAGTAAAGAAAATTTAGTCAGTATTTCAATATTTAAAAAAAAACCAAAAACATATATAAAAGGATGGATGCAAAAAAAAAAAAAAAGCAAGCAGTAGTCAGACTGGGGGAAAAAGTTACCAAACTAGAAATATGTACTAAGTAGAACAGTGTTGCTGGGGATTTTTAGCATGGAGGATATGCTTAGGTTTGATGCAAGTCTCATTGGAATTTATTACTTCAAAGGATTCAGGGTCTATAGGTCTCTATTCTATGCCAGATGTATAAAGATGAAGGAAAAACTTAACCTAGGTAGAGAACTTCAGTGGCACAGGTGCAGATGAGAGAGACGGCCTGGGCCAACAGGGTCTTCCGAAAGTCTAAAACATAAAGACTAAGTGTTCTCAAAACCAGCCACAATACTTGCAAATGTAAAAAATAGATTTGTTCCCACGTTCAGAGACTGACAGATGTTTCTGAGTTATTCACCCATGTATAAATGATTTACTGTGGTATTTCATTCACTCTTATAAAATAATAAAGCCAGTATGCATAATCCCATATGCATCTCCTAAGTGGTTTTCATGTCTCTTTTGTGCTACAGAAAACCTATACAAAAGAATGGTCTCCATATCTCCAGTTTCAATACAAATGTATTTTCTGTTTAGAAAGCCATTACTTCTATGAAACAGAAAATGAGTGTTTTATTTTTGTGAAGCAAATCTTATAATGTCTCAAGCTTGCAATCAGATCACTGCTCTTGCAGCTGTGTTTATATAAAGCAACACTGGTGCAATTGCTGTCATGATCATCCTGGATATATTTTTTTTCTTCTGATATATGTCTGCAAAATGTACCCACTGCCTACCTCTTCTACTGTACTTGGAGTTATCAAGGTGCCAAATTTCAAAGGCTTTGGTTTCTTATTACTGTCTAGTCCAATTTATCAAGTACGCTGAATTGAGAAGAAATATCTTACTGTCCTTGAACTAGCAAGAACTGGTCCAGTCATCTGAAATTCAAAAAGTAAGGCGTGTAGCTGGTTATTACACTGTCGTGTGGTGATTTTGTTTTGAAGTGGTGATTTGCTTTGTAGGTCATATATGCTCCAGTTTGAATCAGAGAAATCATGTATTCAAGTTCCTGTACTAATGAACTGTCTAAGGCAAACATATTTATTTGTAATTAAAGAAACTTGCATCTCCTGCAATAAGAACATTAAGTATGACTTAGGGCATGATCAGACAAGAGCTTGAGCCTGGCATCCTGACTTTAAAAGTTCAATTGAGACATGTAATTGCTAGTGTGATTTTACTGCTGTGCAAAATGAAATGGGCTCACAAAAAATGTCTTCTATGTACTAAAAGTCTATTCCAGATTTCAGAACTATAGAATTAACCTCTAAAAAAAAAAATGTTGTAGCTTATCCTGTGCAAACAGGTGTAAGGGAATTCTTATTCCTCTTTATTTATGGATGGGATACATAAGAGGGAGATTGCAGAGCATTAGATGATTGAGTCATGTTCTTTCCATCCTCTCCTTTTTCCCTTCCCGTACAACAACATAGCAAATTAATGCCTACAATCCAAGGTGAAATACTAAAAGTAGAAAAGTAATAAAGACTGGTAACAAGTTTGAAAAAATTGCACATTAATTTTCCCTGGAGTAGAAAAAGAATTGGATATATAACTGTGCCCTTACTTAATTTTCCTCCTGTTCTGTTCTCATAATAGTACATCTCTGTTGTTCCTTGTTACTGACTGCCAGTGAACTTTCAATCTGACCCTATACTAGTGAATGTCAGTAACAGAGATTTATTGTTCATAACGGAGAGCCATACACTTCCAGATGAAGTGCATTGCATGAGACCATAAATTAATCTCAGTATATATAAAAATAGTTCAAACATTTTTAAGATGTGTATAATCTGAAGCTCAAAATGAGTATAATAAAATTGTCGGTCTCCTTAGTACAGAAAATACCCAGATGGGATCAGCATCCACACTCCATATGGCACTCAGTCCTTCCACTCTACATCTCGCTGTGCTCACAATGAAATCCATATGGACATTACTTAATTGGTTTCTTATTCCTGCAACATTTATGCTCTCTATTCATATCTTTCCATCAAACACCTACTTATCTTTGAAAGAATATATTATGATGTGAAGATTTCCTAGGTTGCTGGAAATGTAGAACATCATTAATTTTTTCTTGTATTTGTTAGTGCTGTGGCCTGGTTCATTTAAGATGCGGCAACACGTACTCATGTTGATCTAAGATATGTAATTTCAACCAGCATAGAGGTGGATGCTCATATGCATCCTTAAGCATATTTATGTGTGTGTTTTCCTGTTCCAGCAGAATGCTCCTAGGAAGTACAAGCAAAAGAGCAGAGGGACAGAAACTCAGAAGAAGACCATAAACACACACCAAATCTTTCTGTGTGAGTTTAAGCTGTGCTAAGCAGTGTAAGGAGCTTATGGGGAAGTAGCTGTGCTGGCTAGTCTGACAAATGCAAATTCATAGATGAGGGACATGAGGGACAAAGGGAGGACAACTGTCACTCCGCTGAGGATTCCCTTTTCCAAGGTAAAGAGATTATGCCTGTACACTGATGCTGAATGTGTGTGAGACATGCCCAGGGGTAGACTCAGAGTCATTGCTTCCAGACCATGTGAATTAACACCTAACAGGACCTAGGCATAACAACCCCCTCCTTCCACGGACAGCTCATTAAATATTGACACAACGTGTAGCAGTGCTCCTAACATCTTTTCCTGCTTGTATTCCTAGGAAATTGGTACAGATCTAATGTACAATTCTAATATGATACTGTTGGCTGTCTGCAATGTTATGTTCAGTTCTGATTGTCCTGTCTCTAAAAAGATTGAGCAGGGGGATATTGTGCTGTATGATGAAATACACTGTAAGATTGTGACAGAAGGTTTTACAGAGAAAAAATAAAAGAGCTAAAAAAAGAGAGATTTCCCAGCTATAGAAATAAAAATATGATATAAATATAAAAGATAGAAGAAAATGTCACTTTGATTCACCATTTTTATACAACACATGAGTATATTTTAATAGGACAGAGGCAATACACTTAAAAATAAAGAAAATGCTCCACTTTGTACATGTCGCAATTAATGTGTAGAACTCTGTCATAAAGTATTGGTACAGTGCATAGAGTTGTAGGATCAAAAAACAAACTAATACTAATAATGAAATGCTTCAGAAATTTGTTAGACATGATATCTATATAAACATAATTTATATTTATCAATGATAATATATATACACATATACTGCAGGAAATGAGGTAGCTGCTGACCAATAGTATTTATGATGAAACTTGCCCTGTTTTATATATGTATATATACGTATATATGCGTGTATGTTTCTATGTATTCCTTCCCCATCTGCTTTTAATTATTAAAGAGGTTTCTAGCCTCTTTCTCTAACTCAGCATAGTAATAAGGAGTATATGGGAAGCCTTGGGACTGGTGACATAACAACTGCAAATTTATAAAATAGAGGCATGCTGAAGGACAAAAGGAGAAAAGAGCATCTTGTTTGGCAGTCAGCATCTCTTGTAAATATAACCGTACCTTATACAAGGGAAAATATCTATGATTAAAGCATGCCTGATCATATCCTTAAATTTTATTGCTGTCTTGACACCTGCTAAACTCAAACTGCTGATAGTGTCTGGCTCAATGACAAAGTATGACTGTTCCTCTTTCTTGCTTTTCCCTTTCGATTCCCTCGCTTTCTACCTCCAATAATAATTTAAACAGGTTACCCTTATAGTACATGTGACAATTTCTCACTGTATTTATTTTTTGGTATATTATATTAATTCCTATGGATATATAGATGTAGATCTGTTTGTTCTACAGGCTCCTGATCTGCTTGTACATACAGCTCTATATGGACATAGGCTCTATAAGAGTGTCACCATTTATTCCTACTCTGTCCCAGAATAGTCAAGACAGGAAAGGACCTTTGGAAATCATCTAGTCCAACCCTTCTGCTCAGATCAGAGTGTATTTAGCAGGTCACCCAGGACTATATCTAGTCAATTTTTGCATATCCAAGGACTCCACAACTTCTCTGCTCCACTCTATTCCACAACTTGATCACCCTCCCAGTTAAAAAAAAAAAAAAAGAACAACAACAAAAAAACCCTGTAATTTCCCACCATATTTCATTTTGAGCCCATTTCCTCCTCTTCTGGTATCAGACACCTGACTCCATCTTCCTTACTCCTCCCAGCAGGTATTTGCACATCAGTAAGATCACTCCTGACTGTCCTCTTCCTTCTCCATGTTGAAAGCCCCAGCTCTCTCAGTCTCTCCTCATTTGACAGATGCTTCAATCCGTTAATCATCTCTGTGGCCCTTCATTGTCTTCCATGCACTGGGCAGCCCGGCACTGGCTCCACTACTATCACTGCTACATAGGCCAGGCTTACCCGGCTCAGAAAATTATTTGGACTGAATTCCCAACCCCTCATCTGCTACCAGGGCACTGAACCCCCTCTGCAGTTGCCTCTGTTGTATGCAATAACGTGCCGCCAGACTAAATGAATTGTTAGTCTGCTCTAGCATGTTCCTTGATATTTTCATTGCAAGTCTGCTGAGGTTGTCTCTCTGCCTTGATTACAGTGTCAGAATAATTCTGTGTTGTTAAACAGCAGGGAGCAGGACCGCTTATTCAGGAATGATTTAGCTCTGGAGAAGGAATGGGGTGACAGCAGGAATTGGTCTAAGTGATCTCAGGTATGGGCAGAATGCCAGACTTTCGGGAATTTGATCAAAAACAGTGAGCTAAACTGACCTATTCCACACAAAGGGAGGTATGACCTGAGTAAAGACTAATCAAAGGCAGGACTGCAAAGTCAAACGTTTTTTTCCTTTTTTTTAAATTTTTTTTTTTTTTAATTTTTATTCTGTTTTCCTGTATTCACTCTTTGGGAGGCAGTGCCAAGGACTTCCCTTCTAAACGGCAAAAGAGTCCTTTAAAAACAGCATTCTGTCACAGCAGGGAGTATTTATACACACTAATTAACAGCTATTGGTATTTTTATGAAAAACAGGATGTCATTTGTGGCAGCAGCAGATTCTTCTGATCATTGTTCTCTACCCCTTGAATATTTGGGTTTTTAGCAGCTGCATGATAAATAATATGTTAACATAATGAAGTTTAAGTATCTGGATTATTTCCCAAACAGAACTTTTCAAAAATTGTTTGTCACTGAAGAATAGAGATCTACTCTGTTTTTTTTTCTAGCTATATACATCCTCTATTGGTAACATGTAGTACGAGTATATTCATAATATAGCAAATTCTCCTGTATTTCATTCTATTCTTATTTGTTATTTAAAATGATAACTTTATTTTTCTGATAAAAATTGCTAGGTATATTCTCACCAGACTGATGGTAGATGAAGTTGCATGCATATCTGCTTGGAATCATTTATATAATTTGCACCAGAGTACCACAGGAGTATCAAACAACAATGAATCAGGTCCAAAAGTCCCTGAGTAATATTTTTTTTCAGCTACATTTGGAGACCTTTATTCTGACCATTAGCATTATGGCTCCAGCTGTCTTTGAAATAGATGGCAATTTAGACATTGACTTTAGCCAAAGCACTGTTGGATCCTTGGTGCTTTAAATATTCTGGAAAACTTCACTAGACACCATGAACATTGTCAAAGAGTAGATGGTTTTATCAACATTTTTACAGAGTGGACACTGTATTGACTTTGCAGTAAAATCAGTTGATGATAGCAAGTCTAGTCTAGCTGTATTTGGTGCAGTACAGCTCTTGCCATTACAGTTTCTGACAGGTTCAGTATTTGTGCACCTGAAAAAGTAATGAAAAGTGAGCCTTGAGATTTAGTTGTTCACCTGAGCACCGTGTATAACTGTGACCTAAGGATGACCCTCATAATATAAGAAGGCATCAGTTTTATAGATTTTATGACCTCTGTGTTTGTTGACTTTATATCAAGCTTCACTGATTTCTTCTATTTTCTTTTTCTCTCCAGATTTTCTCAGCAACAAAACTTTGACCTAATTACTTTGTTATTTAGAAGAAGGACTTCAGGGAACAGGAAGGATAAATAATGTTGAAGCCCATGAGTCCAGTATTCGTGACAAATACTGAAAAATTATGAGGAATCATATCATATATTTTAAGCTTATTTTTCATATCATCTTCTAAGTGCAGAAAGGGAGTATGTTCTTGAAATGTCCACACATGTCACCCTGTGGTCAGACACCTAATTATGTATACAGACACTTAATAGCTTGAATTCATAGATCAAATTCCAATTCAAGGCACTTTTTTTGTAACATCTATCTGTAATTCTAATCATTGATTTTCATACTTTAAGCTAAGGCCGAAATGGATGTGGATTGTTGTTTTGCTGCATACATGTTTCTACAAGTGGAGATTGATTTCTACTACATTCTCACATTCTACAACATTAAAGAGCATGGAGATACGTTTCTATGATAAATGATTGTTGCTGGGGGTAAAGTCAGGACTTTCTTGCTTTCTGCATATGTTACTCTCATGTTGTGGAACCGCACAAGATTCTTGAAAATGAAAGGAGCAATTGCAATTGCAATTGACAACTTCTATGAAAATTTTAGAGAAAACAGTAAAAAGATATTGCGAAAATACATAAGGTAGCAGGGACAGTTATCTACTGGGTTACCATTAGGGATAACCTATGGAAAGAGGTGAGCCAGAATACAATTACATTGGCAAAACCTAGAGGACAACATTCTGCAGCTCTCAGCATTACAGAAGGAGAATGTCAGTTTACATGGCTCTGTAAGGTTATTTTTTTTTTTTTTTCTATGAATTCGTCGGGTGGAGAGTTGGACAGAAAGGGAGACAAAAACAGGAGGGAGAAAGAAATCTCTCCAATCACATTTTCCTTCCTTACCACTTGGAGGAATGATATTAGACCCTCAAAACATAGCAGAGGAGAAAAAAAAATCTAGCATTCCCATTGAGGGAGGTCAGAAGGTTGCATGAAACCATTTCCATATGCCAAGGACAAAGAGGCATACTTACTTTTCTAAAAAATTCCAGAATGACTTTCTCCTAGTCTTCAAGGAAGCGGGAAACCAATTGACCCAAGCTCAGCTTTAGTGCTGTCAGTGACAAAATCTCTGTTGTACTATAAAGGAATGTGGCTACTTCAGAAAGTTGCATAAAACAGCTTGGAAAAGATGAAGTGGACTGAATTTGCAATAGTTAGATACAGATAGTAATGCTACTTAACCTGATGACAACTCCAGAGTGCTCCTTCTCCACGAGGAGGCTTCTACCATGAGTGTGCAGCTTTTCCCACTAGCTGCCCTTCATCATTCCCAAGATGTGGGCAGAATTGCCAGTTCTTCCTCAGAGCTATTAAGGACACGGCGGTTACTCTTTCTTTAGGATCTTCTGAGAGCCATTTGAGAAGTTAGAGAGCCTGAAAGAACTTCTCCACAGATGTCGGGGCGAACAAAATCAAAGTGGAGCAGTTGCTACATGTTCACTGAAGTGGAGTAAAAGTATAAAAGACCCAGGCACTATACAGTGGGCATTCTGTGTAACATTAAAATGGTTTGCATAGTTCATTTAAAAAAAAAAGAAAAAGAAAAAAGCAATTCAGAGTTTGATGTGAAAATTTGGCAGCCCTTCAGATGTTTCTCAACAGTTTGAATTGTTCATTAGCAAGAAAAATAACAGTCTTTATCACATTTACATTCATCTTAGAAGTATATAATGAGGGAAACTAACAAGAAAGCATATAAAAGCAGTTGGTATGGCAGTGCAATAGCAATTAAGAAATATAATAAAATGAACACAATCACCTAGAATTATACTCTAATTAGAATGACTCGTTCTCAGAAAAACAGATTTTGGTCTAAGCTCTGGGTTACTGGTGAACAGAGACTGCTGTGCAAAGGAAAGGTAAACTTCATATTTCTGTTGGTTTGGCAGGGTGATCCTGTTCATGGTGTTTTCACGTATGATTTTCACTGCTTATCTGAACAAAAATGCCTAAGCACCTAAATACACAGTTTAATTAAGTATGGTGAGTGCTTGTCCCTTACATTGGTAATATCCTTTTTTTCTTAAATGTTATCAATTTAGGTTTTCATTTAAGCTGATACCTGGCTTGCAGTGTGTAACAGCTGTAGGCAAACATTAAATACAGTGATTTCCAGTCTCTTTTAGCAACAGAAGGCCCTATGGCTGCCATTTCTTTTCAGCATGAAACAGAAAAAAAATAAACTCTCTAAATTAAGCATTTAATAGTCTTTAACACAGATGTGTCTTTTGCCTTTCATCTTTTAAAGAGAATCAGCATATTTTACTGTCAAAGTTTCAGAAAACCTTTGACCAGCTTTTGTTTTGTTGAACTAATCAGAGTCAAGCTTCAGAGGCATCAGCTGGAATTACAGTAACATTGCATGACACATAGTTCATACCACTACTGAGAAAACATTAAAATATTTTTGTCTGTTTTTTGTGATTGTGAATTGGCATTGTACCACCATGTACCATAGGGACTTTTTAATATATTGCAGTCCTTGTAGTCCTACTTTTTCCTCCCAGTTCTGGGAGGGAAAGAAAAAGAAAAACAGAGAGAGAGAGAAAAATGGGCTAAGAGTCTTAAAAGGGTCTGTCATGCTTTAGTTAGTATTTTTCAACACCATGTTTGCAGTTTTCTGAACCATCTGCCATCATTTTAGCAATGAAGTGCTTTGCTGCCTATGGAAGGAACTTCCAGTCTCGTATATTTGATAGTTAACTAAAGTGTACTGTTTTCCTAACTTCTCTTTCATGGCCAATTAATTTCTCTTATAAACCTTATCCATTTTGTAATGAGGAACCAATGTTACTCCATTAGACCACCAGTTAGAGGCTGCTCCCAAGGTATGTCTCTTTGATCTCTGCTAATGAAGTGCTCTTTCCAAGTGTCGAAGAGGGGGAGGACACTGTTGACTTTGAGACTGATGTTGATTTATAGCACAGCAAAGCAAAGTACCTTTCCACCCAAATTTTGGAGCAATGTTATGCAAAAGTAGCTGCCAGCTTTTTGAGAATGACTGTACATAGCACAGCATGGCATGCAGCGCTCCATGGGGTCTCTAAGTAGATGAGTGAGGACTCAGACTGGCCTGAGGCTTGAGGCTACGATACTCAGGCATTTAGTTTGGAGTCTAGGGAACCACATTTTGAACTGTTACAATAGAATCCAGTAGGTATTCCTTCTATTTGACTTCTGGTCAGCATGGAATAAAGACTGCTCATTTGTCTTTGTTGGAGAATTTCCATGTATAATTAATTCAATATGTGATGAAGATACTTCATCATGATAAGCGATGAAGGAACTTTACCTGCAATTCTACCTTTCCTAATCAGATGGAGAAGCTGCACTCTTTCTAACCCTCTCTCCATTCTTATCCTTATTCTTCTTTTTATTCTTATCCCTCACTTTTTAAAGTTTCATTTCATGGAGAGTGGAAGTAATTGTAAATCATAAAGGTGATTTCTAAACTAGCTTTGCCAAGCATGAGAGATTTTTTTCTCAGATTCATGTATCTCTTGAGCTGTGTAAAGTGAGATGGATTTTCTCTTTGAATCTCTGCTCAAAATATTTATCTAGGAATTGCATGGCCCAGGAGCTGCATGCCAAAAGGGACCAAGACATTCAGGGGAATATCCTGTAATTCAAGGTAATTTACAAATTTACTAATATAGAGCTAGGATCTGAATAAAACTTCAAATTTCAATAAAAAATATTTAAATAAAAATAAAAGCTTCAGCTACCCACTAGGCGAATTTGGACAGACAAATTTCAGTGGCCTAAAAGTGCCAAGGATTAGTCCAACTTCTTTCTAGTCAGAAAATGTTTTCTATTGATATTGAGGGGATGAAATCAAGGCCAGAACTTACTGAAAATAGTTAAGTTTAGAAGAGCAGTGCCTCAGCTGTGGCATAATGAGAAACACTTTGTTAATTATAATTATTCTATAATTAAGGAATAGGCACACCTTTATTTGTTCTATTTACCCATGAAAATTCATGCAAGCACTTTGTGTTTACACAAATATTTAGGGAAGAGTTTTCATGGATGTGAATACAGTTACCAAAGCATTAATGATCATATTTATGCACAAATAAGCGTATTCATGCTAAAATTTGTTGGCTAGCTCCCTTATAAATTAATAATTAAAAAATACAATACAATACAATACAATACAATAAACAACTTTGTGCATCTAAGAGTTAGGGCTTTGGAGGCAGAAGGTGATGAAGAGTATTTCAAAACATAACAAATAAATATGCCACTGGCATGAACTGACATGCTGAAATCATGGGGGATTGTTATTTGTGATAACAACAAAGAATCACTGAAAAAGCAGTTTTCTTCTAATAGGAACCAACAAATATTTTTGTTTGAGGAAAATAATCCTATTCAGAAACATCCCCTCAGCAGTCTAGAATTAAAAGCACAGTATCCTCAGCAGTAGAATATTTGAGAGGTATCATCGATGATTTTCTTATAGTCTCCACAGGATATGAAACCATTTCTTTATTCACTGTGGGGGTTCCATACCAAAATCCACAGTACAGTAATTAAATACTATTGAATTGCAATTAACTTATAATAGCTCTCACTTGATTTTTGCAGTTGCAGATGTGCAGCTCCAGCCGTCATTGATTGCTCATTGAGGATCTGATGCATCCTTACATTTTATGGCTATACATCACTTGACAAGCATCTTGAGGTACTCAATATGTATCACTTTTCAGTAGGATACAGGAAAAATGTTCCTGTGTATCAGGAAGTTTATCAGCAGCCTCACAGCTGGAGTCTATCATCTTGGTGCTGAGGCAATTTCATGGTCTGTGCAATTGATCTTAGCAAGTGACCACTGCTGCTTGCAGTTCAAAAAACTCCATTGACTTTGCACTGAAATGAGCCCGGATTGCTTGCAACCTTTTATGGTGACTTAACTGAGGAGGCAGGAGCACCATGGTAAATAACATGGTAGCAGAATGGCAATGTCTTGAAACGGCTTGAGCTGCCTCTCAGCTACTCTTGTGATGGAGCAGAGAGTGTGGTCAGGAGTCCTGTGTCACAAAAACAACCTGCTCAGCTTCTAGCTTGCTTGAAGTCATTTTTTTTAGCAAAGACACTTGGGAGAACAGTTTGAAATTACTGCTGTCAGAGACTTGTTTTTTACGAGTATTATTGTCCTAAATTTTTGCACTCTTAGTTACTTTGCCACAATAAATATTGTAACAACGGGATAATATAATTTTAATTCATGGTGCATATATATGGGAGTTTATACCTATAATTCCTTAAATATAAGTAGTTATAGTAGAACTCCGTGTGTTACATGCAGTATTAAGAAACTGCTTCCTCCCCACTCTCTCTCAGTATTTTAGAATAAGTAAATTAACTAAAGAAAGGAAATAAAGACCTTAAAGTATAGCACTAGTGTGCATATAGCATGTAACTGGGCTAGCATATAAAATAGGTAAAGTTCTTTAAAATGCAGCACACACAAAAAAAGACAAGCCTTCCTTTTCCCTTAAAAAGACAGTCATATGAAACTCTGGTTCAGGGGTGGAAACCTTCAATTAAACACTTGTGTCTGATATTGAAAAAAGTATTACCAAACAGTATTTCCAAAAGGAAAAGGAGGCAAAAGGTAGGCCAGAATACTTACTTTGGCATTAATCTTCAAATACTCTATCTATAGAATCTGGATTCTAACTGCTATATTCAACTTTCCTGTCACAGCTAATGCAGTAGGAGAGTGATCACAATTAAAATACACTTTTTAATAGTTACCACCATCAGAGTAATCTGAAATATGAGGCTCTTTTCCTATACTTCAGACAGCAGATATCTACAGCAGTTGTTAACCTTATCATGGTTTCTAACAACTATAATGAATATAGATATAGCAGTACAGTCTTTCTCCACATTTTTCAGTTCATCTTTCTGTATCCATTCACTGCAAGGTTGAAAAATACCTCTCTTTGCATGAAAAAACAGAGCTGTTCAGCTGGGAAGGCACATTCTTTTACTGTCTAAGCACGCATTTTCAGATGAACATCAATGTTTGATAACTGATCTATATAGTTTTAACTTAGGTTTTTAAGTTTAAAATTTCCATGTTACTTGCACTAAATTATTCAAGTAGAAGGTTTTCAGACAGTCAATATTGGAATATTTTGTATGCTTGTCATCACAGACATGATATTCTCATGATGCTATATCAATCCCTGATATATCACGAAGAATTACAGCTAGATCTACACTTCTCAGATTCTTCACACATATTGAGGCCAAGGTCAGGCAAATATTGTGACAATGTAGGACATTTTAAAGCAATTTCAGGAGCTTTCAGGTTCTATATAATTTACATATTTTGCATAACTCATAGCAAAAAAAAAATACTGCAAATTAATATTATTTTCATTTGGAAAGTTTACTATTTTTCACTGCTGAAGTCAAAGCTTTGAAAAGGGGAGGGCATCACAGCTCAGTAGGAGTCAGCAGGGAGAGTGAGGTGAGCTAGGGTGAACAAAGTGGTGTGGCCATTCAGGCAGGGCAAGAAAATCAGATTTGGCAGCAAATCTGCCCAGTCTGCCTCAAGTTGGCACCTAGCATCCCAAAGGCTCCTGGTGCCATGCTCCTGGCACAGCAATGCACACTGCAAGGTGCAGAAGGAGAATAATCAGGCTTATAAATCCAAATCTTATTGACCCAAGGAACACAGTGAAGGCAGTTTTGCAAAGGCTGAGGGCTAACTTACAAAAAGAGAAAGCTGATATGCAATAATCCTCCTACAGAGGAAGATGCCACGGAACTACAAGGTAAACAAAATATTGCCCATATCTTCTGTTGCAAGTTGTGCAGTCTCTATTTACTAAGGCTAGGCTCAGACACATTAGGTATTTATGTTAATTATACATCTAACTCTCTTCCTGAAGGTCTGATTCAGTTATTAAAAATGAGAGTGCATATTCCTTTTGTTAATCAGAACTACAGCTACATTAACAATTTTAACGATGTTTAGTGAGTCTTTCCCAAATTCTAAGTGAGCTACTGTGAAACATGGCAGTTTCTGATCCTTGCATGTTCCATTATTGCTGTTTCTTTAGCATCTCCACAGAATCAGTAGCATTGGAGATCTCATGCTGAAATTTCTGCTTGTCTATATCCCTTTTACTAGGAAGCTGTTACAATTTACCTTCTGTTTTCCTCAAAACCTTAACTTCAGGATTTACCTTCTGTTTTCTTCAAAACCTTAACTTCAGGATTTTGTGCTTCAAAGAAATAAGAATAACCTTTCTAATAGTTGTAGTCTTTTAAAATCTGTGAAATGCCTTGGTAGAAATGAAATGTAGCTCCACTTTATAAAGGATTTTATACTTTTGAATCCCTCTTATAAGATGAATTTTTGTGTCTTTATCTGTTTTTCTCGCTACACAATATAATTTGTTCTAGTGTCTGCTGTGGTTTTGCTAAATTGAGAGTCTGCTTTCATCTGCTAAACACAATTCCAATGGTGGTGTGATGTGCTGCACTGTAAAGGTGATGTCCTTATGTTTAGCACAGCTAAGCCAGTCCAGCCCCTGCAGGCTTCTGAATAACAGTTTGACCATCTTAACTTCTTTGTTCATCAAACTACTCAATCACTGTTATATTAAGTAAGTGAAAAACTGAAATAGATTGTGCCCCACAAAACAAATATAAATGATTTATAGGGCATTATGTTTCACTTGTTCATATGACTGTGAACCCTTGCCAGACTAAACCTCCTGGAATTTCTTAGATTGTAAATGCAGATTTAATGCACATTATGATATATTACTCTATGCCTTCTAATTGCATTACAAATGTACATTGACATTTTTATGTTATATTCTTCTTGGAATCCAGTCTTACAAGAAAGGTAATTGGCTTCATTTTCAATATTGATTTTCAAGTCAAATTCGTATGATTTTCCAGTAGGTATTTATATTTCGCCCAAAGTTATTTCTGAGAGGGGGGGAGGATTTTAGTGGCCTTTTATGTCTAAGGATTTCTAATGCAAATTCTCATAGCCAGATTTTCTGGTCCAATATTCTCTTGGGTATCAATATTTCATAAATAATTCACAAGTGTTTGTTCAGGTAGAGAAAGATTCCAATCCTCCATTCCTGCTTTCAGCTTCTGAAGATTCAGGCTCATTATAGATGCTCTTTTATATCTGTGTGCTCTTACCTTCTTAATATAGAGCATCAATACCTTTGTCAGATCTTCTTTTGCATTCAGTAGTTTGTATTGCAAAACGTGCCAAAATGGTCAAGTTTGTTGCATTTAAATGCAACTGTTGGATGTTGTTTGGATCTGTGCATGCATATACAGGTATGACATTTTCCGTCCATCACAACTTCTTGGTATTCTGTGAAGTTTCTCATTTTATTTTGTTTTTCCATTTTCCAATTTTGCCTTGCAATAATCAAATATTTGGTGTAACCGCATCTTGCTTTTCTTCCCACTTTTTTTTTGACACTTCCTTACTGCTTTTTCTAATGCATGTTTCTGTCTTCTGGCTGTCTCTCCAGTAGCTTTACATCTTTGATTTCCATCAGTATTTGATCTTTCCTAGTGGAATCAATCAGAATGCCATAATTACAAGGCTGCCTTGCTAAGTGTCTGTCAGTCAAACTTTCTGTAGAGTTAGAAGACTAAAGGAAATTTTGTGTTTGGGAGGTTCATATGATGACAATGTCCTTCAAAAATTTAACTTTTCTTAGGAGAAAGGAGAAATTTTTACAGAAAATGCTCAGAGACAATTCCTCCATTCTCTTTAAGAAGCATATCATTAAGGAAACTGAGAACTTCAGATACAGGTATATTAAAAACAAAATAAAAACTACCTCTCGAAGTCCAGCTACCTATGTGTAGATTAAAAGCTTGCTTGAATGTTTTCTGTGACTGCAGTGTTGTAAGAGAATTTTAGAAGCTTCTCACTTTAAATAATATGCTTTTCTCTGACTTAATTTCTATGAAAACTTTTCAGTAGCTCACTTGGATATGATGCAACAATAAGCAGGACTGGAAATAACAGCCTCTGTACATCTTTGATCATGTGGTCCAGATTATCAATAGTTCTCTCCTACTGATAGAGACTGTTTTCTCCTGTTCAGTTTATTATGTACCTCATGAAGAGGCAGTAAAGTTCTTACTAGTTTTAGTTTCAGTTCACTATTGTGAGATTAGAAACACTGTTTTCATATTTTCTGAAATTACTGAAGAGTGAAATAAATTTGACTTTCTGACAGTACAGATATTAAGGATTACCCCTCTAAGCAGACTTCATAAAACCACAGAATTCTTAAGGTTGGAAGGGACCTTAAGAGATCATCTAATCCAACCCTCCTGTACATGCAGGGTCACCTGCATGTGACACACCTGCATGTGGCACATGATTGTGTCCGAGTGGATTTTGAAGATCTCCAGAGAAGGAGACTCCCCTACCTCTGGGCAGCCTGTTCCAGGGCTCTGTCACCCTCACTGTCAAGAATATTTTCCTTAAGTTCCTGTGGAACTTTTGATGCTTCAGTGTTTGTGGCCATTCCGTCTAGTCCTATTGTTGGTCACCACTGAAAAGAGGCCGGCCCCCTCCTCCTCACTGCCTCCCTTGAGGTCCTGATCAGTCAGGTCCCCTGATCAGTCAGGTCCCCCCTCAGCCGTCTCTTCTCCAGGCTGAACAGGCCCAGCTCTCTCAGCCTTTCCTCATAGGGCAGATGTTCCAGGCCCCTGATCATCC
>JAVCKT010060405.1:0-16132 GCA_032273925.1 Rhynchotus rufescens
GGAAGCTCTTTTCATAGTCTAAGTCAGGCTGGAGTTTTTATCTTCTTGGGAAAACTATTCCTAGCTTTCAGAAGACAATGCAATTTTAAAATTTTGTATTAACAGGACAGTGATTATAAGTTAGATATCTCTCCCAGCTCTCCACTTTTGATTCATTCTTCTGTGTTTCTTTTTATTTGGCTTATATTGGTCTTTTTATTTTATTTTTTCCTACATCAAAACATCTGGAAAACAAAACTGATATTTAGTCTTCCAAGTTTCTCCTCTTCCTGATTTTGACTATGTTCTTTTTTTTTTCTTCTGCAAAAGACTGAAAAAACATTATTGTTTTTTCCTCCAGTGTTCTCAAATGTTAACTTAAGAAGTCAATCAGTGGAGGAAGATGTAGCAGACAGCATAATGGTTGGGGCCCAGTGGACAAGAGTCTTAGCAGAAGGTGGTGGTGGTGGGTGGAAACAGCAAACTGTGTAGACACAGAGCCACGCATTGGTGCAGCTGAGACTGGAGCCTCCCGCATGCCATGTTGGATCTTCCAAGCCGCAAAGGGCAGTTACAGGAGAGAAATGAAGCATGTGACTTCAGTAAAGGAAGAGGGGAAAGGATGCAATAGCAAAGAACAGAGCCAGGAAATATTCTTTAAAAATAAATAAATATATAGCTAAATAAATGAATAAAATAACTATTGAAACACCTTCTGCATCATCCCATGGAGCAGAGACTAGTTAGTCTGAACTCAATATTTGGCAAAATTAGTAGTTGGAGACTCATATCACTCAGATCAATCTTCCTAAGTATGGAAGCTTTACAAAACATCTTTGATCTTCTGCCATATCCTTTTTCCATCTCACATTCCTGTGGATTTCCTCATTCTGTTAAACCCTTTTTTTTTTCTATCTAGGCCTCATTTTTATCTTCCATTCCTTTTCTAGCTCCTTCTCCTAAAAATCTTCTGACTTCTCTGGCTTTCTTTCATTGATCTCAGATCTTCTTTATGGAAGACACCTCAGTGTAAATAACTTGAAAGTGGTGAGAGAAGAAAAATCCAAACATAAATTGGGAAGGGGAGATGGCAGAGCTTCTTCACATTCATCCTCTCAAAAGCAGTAATTATGACAGAAAGACGTAGGAAGATATTTTGTCTGATGGGCTGGTCAAGCTCAAACCAATTTCTTTCCATAATGGTCCTCTCTGACCCTAGAATCCATGGATCTTGTTTGGATTACATTTGCCACACAGAGGTGCTGCAGTCTTCTGTTTTTCCCATGTCCTTTCTGCTGTTGCTAAGAGAGTAGTCCTAACTCATTCTCAGTGTAGAGCAGGATCTCCATAGTACCAGCCTAACCAATATGGA
Organism: Rhynchotus rufescens; assembly: GCA_032273925.1. Taxonomy (NCBI): domain Eukaryota; kingdom Metazoa; phylum Chordata; class Aves; order Tinamiformes; family Tinamidae; genus Rhynchotus; species Rhynchotus rufescens. The sequence goes on from JAVCKT010060405.1 coordinate 1,352, forward strand.
GCTTTTTTATTTGTTTGTTTTGTTTTTCAACTGCAATGACAGTGCTAGAGACTTAACATTCACGGTTAAATTTCAAAGCCAGAACATTAAATTGGCTTGGATATGAGGCAGCAAGAGTGTGCTCAGCCAACTGTAAATGCATGTAAAATGCTTATACTTATTCCATTAAAGCACTCACTGGTTGTTACATTAAATCCTTAATAAGGTTACGTTAAAAAGCTTGTAAGAGCGAGACAGAAACTTCCCCCAGAAGGGAAATATGAGTAAGGATTTCTGCTATGTCTTTAATTTCTTTTGTCTAGACATCACAACAGTCCTTATGGTTATCTTGCCAAGGGTAATAAAGTCTCCTGAGGATGAGTAGTAAATTAACAAATATAGCAATAAAAGTAACAGGATGACAATTACCTGACTAACTATCATAATACAGTTTATATTAATGAAATATTAATGCACACAAGTAACAACTCCTTATCCTTGCAGCCACTGAGCTATAGTTTACACCCACCTTACTATGACAGGATTTGGTTTTCAGTGCCAAACATTACTGAGTCAAAAATCAAATGAGGAAGTTGAAAAACATTTTTTTTTCCCTAAAATGATAAATCTACACCTCTTCATAGACCACATCCCACAACGTGCCTTTCTTGAAACTGTTAATGTCAGAAAAATGAAGCAGTTATGAAGATAGTGATGATCCTTTTTTTGTATGTGTGTGAATTCGCAGGGAGTTTGTACTTCTTTGTTAAAACATGTAGTATTTCTTTATATTCTATATAGCCATGCTGAATTTTATAGGTGACTTCAGTTTACAAAGGTATTGTATTGATTTCAACCCCCAAAGAAGCTCATCCACACCAAGAAGTTTAGATGCAGTCTTATTGTACCTTTTCAAAAGGAAGTGAAATTTCACCAAGAACCGCTGTTATTCAATTTATTTTTATGGAAATAAATACTAGATTTACCTGAAAGAATGGCTACAGATTACAATTGATATATCATCACAATTATATTAAATGTGTGAAATTCCTCCAAGGGCAGTATAGATGGCATTAGGACAACAGTTTTAGGACAATTAGGACAAGATTAGGTTTTATACTTGAATACTTGAGCCCCATTTAAGAAGAGAGCAAAATGGGAAAGTTTTAAAATTTCAAGCCCAGTGCTGCTGTTAAACTGCTCTGACCAGTCCCGAAGGAGTTGGTGATTTTTTTTTTCTTATTTGTTGGCCACTGTCACCACAGCAACTAACTGGTTCTACATGGAGCAAGAGCGCGCGCCAGCGAGGCTGTAATGGAATACATTCCTTAGCGTGAGTCAATGCCTGTGCCGAGGAGGAAGCACACGGCGCTGGAAATAGAGGCTGAATTGGTGTGTTCTGCTCAGGGTGGAAACAGGGAACCGTCTGGAATCGGGTTTCTCCCTCCTCCACGTATTTTTAATCTTGAGGACACTAGTGGCAGATCAGCAGTCCATCGTGGCAATGGAAATAGGGAGGTGAAGCCGACGCCGCTCTGTGTCCCATGGAGCACAGTCGGAGATCCCTTGGACACACAGGAGGCTGGAGGCAACTATTTCCCAGAAGAAACAGAGTCCACTGTGGTGGTTTTCAGGCTGAGACACACAGGGTCCTGGGGATCCGCGAGCTGCTTCTCTTGGCAGCCCCTTCAAATTCACTATCCAGGGTCTGCATTTCCCTTGGAAAGCTGTTCAAGGGCAACAACCCCAAAAATAAAAAAGTTAAAAATGGTTGATATGCACAATGGAATAACACCCCACTGAGCAAAGGGAATCTCATAAAACCAGCAGCGGTGCGGGGAAACTCTGATCACACTGGGAACTCCACCGGGACAGAACTAGACAGGCCAAAGTTTTTCCCTGGCCACATTCGTCTGGCTGCTGTTGTATGAGAAACTTCAGATGTTGATTAATAAGGGAGCAAGTGTGTTTTCTTATGTGGTTCTACGTGGGGAGAATTATGGCTCAGTTTTAAGATACCTATAAGGCAAGTTGGAGGGAAAATAACATTAACTTCTATCCCAAGTAGCAATTCAGAGTCATGATTAAACTTTGGTAAATTATTAACATAGGATATTTAATACACTACACTTGAGGTTACCAGTCTGTGGAGGGAGTTGCATGAGTTTTAGATTTATATTTTATAGCAACATTGCATTGCCAAATTCATAAATCAGAAACCAGATGAAATCTTGGGGCAGATTATTTTTGCACCAGTTAAATTCCCTGTCCACAGAGATACTTCAGGCTGATTTGTTGAGAGTAGAATGACAGTGCACTTTGCATCACATAAATTTTGCCATTTGCTTTAAAAATAAACCTACAACTCCATCCACAGACCAGTAGCCTCAAATGTAGCATTTTAAGTTTTTGTGAATAAGTACATGAGTAACATTCAGATTTTTAATAATGACTTTGAATCAGAATTGCTGTTTGAAATGTGATTTAATGTTAATTTCCCTCAAACTTTTAAGATATTTATTTTACATATGCTAAAATTGAGCCCTAAATTCCCCAAATAAAACCAGATTTCCAAATACATTTTCTTCCTTACTAGTCAAAGACTTATGTGAGATAATGCTGTGAATCTTATTTTTATCCTACTACTGATGTGTAACCACAGTAAGTTGATGAGCATTTCCAAGTGAATGTGCAGGGCAACCCCACCAAACTATGACTCATTGACACTCAGATAGACAGATTCCTCAGGAAATTGAAATGAAATGAAATGAAATGAAATGAAATGAAATGAAATGAAGACTTGATCTTCTCTGTTGCAACAAATGCAATGGATGCATAAGGGCAAGAGGAAAAGAAAAGAAAAGAAAAAATGGATAGCGTATCTCTACATAATAGTAATAATAATTATATATTAATAATGTTGAAATATGCGAGCATGACCACAAGAATTGTGGGATTTGGTCAGTAAAATCTAGTAGATTCACAGATCGTAAACTCATCACACCAATAGGCTGATTTCCTGCTTAATGTCATCCATAGAATGTCATCCAGCAACCCATGCACTGAGGCTAATAAAGGGTGTTTAGCTCTGGAAAGCAAAGGCATTCCAGGCAGTTTCTATTTGAGAATAGCAAGACATGGGGAACCCTGCACTTACCTCGGTATTTCGTTCTGGTGTAATTATCATCACTATCAAATGTGTAGGTTTTTTTCTATTGGAATAATCTGGCTCTAATTTTCTGGTCATTAGTTCCTGTTACAATTTTCTCTCCTATCTTAGTGATGATAGAAATATCAAGCATGACATTTCATGTATGCAGTGCTTGTCTGTATATGTGAACAGATTCTACTCTTTAAAATTATCATTGTAAAGGATTATAACATCCCTGAGTTAGTTAATTTTTGCTTTCATCTCTCTCTCCAAAGGGGTTTCGGAATGACATAGGATATTCCAGTATCGGCACAATAAACAAAGATTAAATCATTTTCCCGCTTCTTTGCACTACTTCCCGGTTTATACAGGCATGGATTATAGTAAGTATTTCTGGTATTGAGTTCATCTGAATGGCCAAAATGATGAATAATCCCTTTTCCAAACTGTTGAGGTTACTGTCCTGAAGTGCAGAACTTGCAGGAGTAATAATTTTACTTTTCATAGCGGCAGGAAAAAAATATGCCCTACATTTCCAAGAGGCTTGGTACAGTCAGCAGGAGTGCTTCTCTACCAGCTGGTCCCCAGCCTGGGATAACACGTGGGATTATTCCAGTCTGAGTGCAGGTATTTGCACTTACTGAACTTCACAAGGTTTCTGTTGGCCCGCTCCACAAGTCTCCTCAGGCCCCTCTGGACTGAAGCTCTGCCACTCACTATGCCAGGTACTCCCACCAGTTTAATGTCATCTGCAGATGTCCTGAAAATGGTCTTTGATGAAGATGTTGATCTAGTGACGCACACCCAGCAGCCACGGGCTGAAGCAGCAGTTGCTGCCCCTTGAGCCTGACAGTCCAGCTGTTTTTCAGTCCACCTAAGGGTCCGTTGTTCTGTCCACACTTCCCCAGTTTCCATACTGTACAAAGGGCCCCACATTTTCTTCGGGTTCCAGAGTGTTGTGCTGAGGATGCCGAGGAGTGTTAAAATCTGTACTAATGTCAAAGTACACTACATCCACCACTCACCCTTGCCCACAGAGCCAGGCACTTGATTACAGATGTCTGGGCACACACTATTCGCCTTTTGAACATGGGTTGGCTGCTCCTGTTTATTCTCCTGCCCTTCCCAAGCTTGTGAAATCAAGAGGACACACTCCACGGAATGGACCTGAGGCTGATGGGCCCGTAGTTCCCTGGGTCCTCCTGTTTGCCCTTTTAAACACTAGGTGTAATGTTAGTCGTCTTTTATGTGTCAGAAACCTCCCAGATTCTCACAGATGACAGACAGCAGCTTCGTGCTCACATCCACCAGCATGCCCTGCACCTTGAGGTGAATCTTACCCAGCTCCATGGATGCAGATACCTGAAATTACTCCAAGTAATCTTGGACACATTGCTCCTCATTGCTGTCTGCTCTTTCTCCCAAAGAGCCCTAACAAGCAGGGGTCCAGGAGCAGGCTTTGCCTACAAAAACCAAGGCAAGATGTCTCCCACAGGGATGTATGTTTTACCTCTTGCAACTAGCACTCTGGTAAAATCCTTTCTTGACATCCTTAATAACTCACCCTGCTCAGCTCCAGCGGAGTTTTGGGTTCCCTAATTCCCTTGTTCTTTTTGATTCCTCCTGGTCATGGGGTACTTCTTACTTAACTCAAAAGGATGAAAATCAGTATCATACCTCACACAGTCCTTCAACCCCATGTACACCATTCTCTACACATAGCAAAAGGTAAACTTTGTAAATGACTGAAGCCTAAATTAAAATGAAAATAGTTTGGGGCTGCTGAGGTAGTGCTCATGACCTACAGCAATTCTCATTGGCTTTTGGATATGCAAACACACTGTGAAGAGCAGCTTACTAAAATAAATGGGGTAGATAAGAGAGGTAGCTGGTCTTCAAAAGAATGAAGATATTAGCCACCATTTTCCCACATCCCATGTGTGCCTCCAAGCCATCAGGCTGAGAAGTATGTTTGTTTTCTTGGACATAATAAAACTTTACTGATATATGAGCACTCAAACAGGCTGCCCAGAGAGCTTTTTGAATCTCCTTCTTTGGAGATGATCAAAATCCATCTGGATATAATCCTGTTCAACATGTTTTAGGCGTCCCTGCTTGAGCAGGGAGGGAGTTGGACTAGATGGTCTCTAGAGGTCCCTTCCAACCACAACCGTTCTGTGATTCTGTGATGGGAAGGGTAACAACTTCTACATTGCAAAATTTTACTGCAGACATGTGATAGCTCAGTGTTTATGCCATTATCATTGAAGATGGGAGACTTGGGTCAAATTCTTCTTCCAAATCATGTAACAAAGGATATAAACCATAACCGCATACGTTAGATGCAAGCCTTCATCAGTGTGTGGTAGCTTGACGGCAGTACCATCACCACAACTTCAACAGGATTTGTGAATCTTGACCTTCATTTTCCAAATTTCTTTGCTTTAGGATGCAGTTAAAAGGTCTGATTCAAAACTTTTGAAGGACTGCCAAATACTAGATATTCACAGAGTTCTGCTCAGAGCAACCTTGCTCTATTCTGTACAAGTTTCTTCTTTTTCTCGGAAAAGGCAGCATGTCACCTGCCAAAGGGACAGTGAGTTTCTCCCTATATTAGCTGTGACCTGAAAGGGAACATGAAAGCATAACTAGATGTCACCAGTTGTACACAGCTTTTTGTTTTTTTCAAATTAGAAGACTAAAGGTCAGGGTGTCCTTAGACAACATTATTTTGTGCTAATTCGTATGAGTAGAAGAAACAGAACTTTTCATAGGTGTTGATGAATTAATCCTGTTACAAATCAGACCATATGGCAGATGAAAGCGCCCTCCTATCCAATTTGTAAACTGCACAGCAAAGGGGATTGAACCAATTTAGGATTTCCTTTCATCCCACCTCTTGCCTCCCTCACCACTGTGCAATCACCAGACATACGCTCAATTTTACTAAAATGAGCAGACCTGTAATGAGTCTGCTCCCGGTTGTAAAGTTAAATCTCCACCAAGTATTCATAGGACTGGGGCTAATTCAGCTGCTAAGCTGAAAAACTTCACTCCGATTTCTATTATACTTATTACCTTCCAGAGATTAGAAACATCATGATGTTTAGAAGCAGTTGATTTAGTCTTCAGTTAAAAAGCAAGGGTGGTGGAGCTTTGTCAGACTGGAAAACTACAGATCAGACATATCCTCAGCCACCGTTTATTAGCCCTCCATGACTGCATTGCAAAAGAGGAATGACTCTATTTCACAAAGTAGCAGCCTAAGAAATCAAGTCCAGATGCCAAAAAGGAGAATTACTATAATAACAGTGATCTATTTATTTTAGAATTGGAAACCAGCATGTTGTCAAATACACTCCAAGAATATCTCTACTGCAATGTGCTAAATAAAAGTAACAGGTAGGAGGCCAAGTGAACACTCTAGCCCTGGACTGCATACAGAAGGGATTGTTTCAAAATAACATAATAGAGCCCGAGGAATCACTGTCTACCTTAGCACAACCCTCTCGTAGATCTGTTTTCCATTGTCAGCTGGAGATAGAGACTAGTCACAGTAACATTTTTAATAACAGAATCAAAGAAACAACAAGATTACCATCTGTCTAGCTGTCAAGCCAACTCCTGTATAAATTTCAGTCTGTGTAGCATTTGGCATGATCAGAGAGTGAAGAGATGGTAAAAGGCCTCTTTTTTTTTTTTTTTTTAAAGTATGCTTTAAAATGCTGTGTTATTCCAACTCTGTGTTATACTCTGAGAGAGTATAGCCTGAGAGCATACTCTGTGTTATGCTGTGTTATTTCAACTCTGGCCACAGTGAAGAAAGAGTGAGAAAATCTCTGAAATCCTCGGGGAGCACAGTTAAAATGCCATTGTGGGGCTTGCTTGTTTAACAAGAGCTATGAGAAAGAAATTAAATTACTGTTTCAGGAGCTTTTGGAAGATGGGTATCACGGGATTCCTAGACCCTTTTTGTGAAGAATCACTGCTATTTCTCCTTAAATGAAAAGAAAATGATGATAGTAAGAACTGTAATATCATCCTTTGATGTTTTAATTAGTACAAATGCCCCAATGAGACCTACCTAGTTCTTTGCTCTGATCTCATGTCTAATCCTAGATGTGTAGTAAGCATGCATTACTTTGAAGCTATAGCATAAAAGAGGATGTTTTCATTTACATGGTTGTGTGTGTATGAACAAGATTAAAAGATGGCTTTTAAAAATATTTTTGGACTTATTCTATTCAGTCCAAGCTAATATTTAACTCCTGTCTTTCTTGTTTGTCATGACCATGTTTCATGCTATTCCTCTCATCTACCTACAGACATCTAAAATTAGGTACATATTCTAAGTCAGTCTCTTCCAGAAGGTCATTTATTTTACTTACCAAATTTTAGGATGAATGAACTGTTATGTAGAGTTATTTACTTCTCATTGTCTACAAGGTCTACATAACAATCTCAGACAGCATGCCTAACCTCCACATATCTGATGACTCCATCATTTTTGGCAAAACTAAGAATCCTTTCATTTGTTGTTCAGATGCCTTGTGTTCCAGTGATTCGCATGACGTTTGTTCCAATGTTAAATTGTTCTCCATCTGTAATTTTAGATTTATTTTATGTTTTACTCTCATCTGAGTCCTACCTTTAGTGTGCCATTTTGTGTGAAATCATAGGCTTTTATTATCCATGATAATGGTTATTATCACAGAATGACTCCAGGAGAAAATATATCATTGCTGTCAACCTTTTGGCCTTGGAGGTGTTCTCCAGTTTCATACACTGCACACCCTGTACTTTTCTGCCTGCCAAAGCAGCATCTTTGGGTAAATGCTTGATTTGATGCACGCTGTGCATATCTTCTAGTGGTGGAATTTGTTCTGTTTCGCATGATAGACAGTGACTGCAGATGTGTTTTCTCACAGGCCTTTGCCCTGTGTTTATGCTCCATGCACATGGGACCCTGCTCTTGTCTCTTCTTCCTTTTGTTGGGCGTATTTGGTTCTTGACTGAAGAAAACTGCATACAAAGAATGGAAGACTCTAATTAGGTAAGAACATAAGTAATGCCATTTCCTCTCTTCCTATATTGGAGGGAAATCTATTTGGTTTGTGAACCATTTTATACACATACACATACACATGCACACACAGCATGTAGTATAGTTGCTACATAACGATGCTCAAGCTAGCTTAAATGAACAGCTAGCTCAAATTACCAAGACACAGAACTGTGTCAGCACTTCTGTATTTCCTCTGGTGCTCACATTCTGTGATTTTACTCTAGCTCAGTATCACTACATGATCCTGTATTCTGTTGCAAAAGATTTTTTTAAAAAAGGTATTCAAAATACAGCTTCGGCTTATTCTAATTTATTCTTAATAGATGTCTTCAGGGAGCAATATAAAGCAAGACATGCCAACATCACTTGTACATAATTTCATAAGAGTTATTCACAGCAGGGTAAGTCAAGAGGTATTTCCCTGACATGAATGAAGTCAGACTGATGTGAAACTGCTGGGAGATTGTTACAGCAATCATCAGAGAACAACAGTAACTTCAAAAGCAGTTTTGCTACATTCTAAGTTTGTTCTCACTTTCTGGACTCAAATGGCTTCTTTTACTCACCTGAGTGATCCTATCTTATATGGCTACTCAAATGAGTATCATTATGTCCTTAATTGCAAAGAGAATGTTTCAGACTACCTATAAAATTATGGTTTTCTGGACCAAGAATGCATGTTCTTGTATTGCTCTTGATGTTAAATTTCAGTTTGACAACATCAGATGTTCAGATCCATCAGCAACGTGAAGAATAGCATCAGAAATGATACCCCAGAGTCACAGAGCAGATCAGAGAAGGCAGCTCGTGGGATGATGTAACTCAGCTTCCAAAAATGTAGAGCGTATCATACTGTGCCTGCACATGCCTGGTGAGACAGAGACCCATGTGAGTTAAGAATATAACACAACTGGACAGCAGATGTGCCCCAAACTGACATGTGCCCCACTGAACTGTTCAGGAGCCCTGATAAATGCAGCAATGAGTCTCTCAGGGTGACAGTGCCTCACCCTGGCTTCCAAGAAAAACACAGCACCCCTAACAGGAAGCACTACAGCAATAATATCAAACATGTATTGGGGTGTTATTGTGGGCTAATATCAATTCTTGCAAATTAAGAATAAAATTAATTATAGTTATAAGGACAGCACTGCACCTCCAGTGTCAAATGCTTGGTCAAGGCTTTCTGTTCCCTACATGATATTGTTGTCTTCCCAGCAGTGTGTCTTTCACAGCCACGCTCAGTTCTCAGCAGAGAGATGGCTGCATCACATCCAGACGCTTTGGGAGAGATGAATAAGTTATTCCTATCTACTCTCCAGGAAAAGTTGATCTAGAAGCAAATTGTTGTGTTATTTATTCCATTCCCTCCTGGAATGAATTATGCTCTTGAATGTCTTTTAATGTATAACTAATAAGGAACCACCAGAACTACAGGAGATTTTATAAACATTTCAGTTATGCATTGGCCAAGTGCAGAATTGGGGTCAATATGTAGATTTGGCACTGACCCTTAAGGACTGAGCAAATAGAAACTAAATAATGAAATTACTGCCCTGAAAATCAGTTGAATGTGAGACTTTGAAGCACCATCATTTCATTTTTCCACTCCTGGCCTCTCCTCTGCTGCACAAATATGCAAACATGCCTGCAGGACCAACCAGCGAGCTCTTCAGCTAACCCCTTTGGCCAAGGTCCAAAAGTTGGGGAAGATAACAGGAAAATTCACACTGGCTCTGATTTCCTTTGCTTCTGTTTTCTGATCTGCAATTGAAGCTAAATTTCTCCTCAAAGAGTTACTAAAAAATCCACACTGGAAATCTACAACATTAACGCCCATGGGGCTCAGCCAGCTGGATCACTGGTCTCAAACACTTTTCCAGCCATCAAGAACTGTCCCGACACAAACCCTATTTGACTTAGGCTATCAGCTTTTCAAATGCTCGGTGGTCATACTGTCATGACCCCAACTTGGTATGGCAGTCTAATCTTTCTCCATTTCAACAGCCAACCTGAAGGAAAAATAAGTAAAAATAATGTTGTAGTATAGTTTATCTCCTGGTTTTGTTGATGCCTGTTCCTTACAGATTGCCATCATTGAGTTTTGCCTATTAAAACTCTCTTGGGGTGAACTTTAATATTGGAAATTGATGTGCAGTGTGAAAGTATTCTGAAATGAGCTTACTCTGTTATTTTCTACAATATAAATCTTCAGATACTTTCGAAGTATTGATTGAGTTGAATATCTGAATAGCAGATTATCTCTTGCAATTAGAACCACTTTAGAATGTTTTTAGAAGTTCAAGTCCAGAAAAATATATATATGATTAAAAAGAAATATATAAAATACATAGCAGACTCAAGCAAGATATATCCAGCCATCCTGAAAATTGTAAAAATCTCAGTCTTGCAGATTCTTACTGGAAACTTACTTAACCAAATACTGAGTCTGCCCATCTACTCTCACTGTAAAATTGATGAAAAATTAATGGAAAAAGAAAAAGAACTCAGTTCACAGGAGAACAAAAGAAATACCTCTGAAAATTAAATCATCCTGCTGTAGAAAAAAGTAACTCAAGAATTTTCCTTGCCTGCACCCACTCCATCCAACTTGCCCGCTTCCTTTCCTCAACAAAATATGCTTGTTTCAGATAAATGGGCTAGCAGAATTTTGCAAGTTTGTTTTATTTGGATAATACGCAAATCAAAATAATTGACTCAACTGCAGCATTATTTTGCTTGAGGGGAAAAAAAAAGCCACCTGCACAAAATGGGAACTGTTCCAGCAAATCTAATTTAAAACAAAGGAGTGACTATTGAGGTTTCTAACGGGAAACACAATTTGCCCTGCGCAGCACTGCATGGCACCAGAGAGAGAATCCTGGAGTCTGGCTGGTGAAGGCTCCGGGAGAACACAGCTCAGCAAATGAAACCGGAGACAGAGCCTTGAGGAAAAAGCAGAGCAAAGGGACATGGCACCATAAGGCCAAACGATCCAAGGCATAATTGTTATATAAAGTATCTCTGGCTCTAAAGCAGATGAAGTCAGTCAAACAAAAATAAACTCATACTGCCTTATTTGGCAGATTTGTAGGATTAACAAACACTTTAAAACAGTTTGCTTGTATTCAAACTTGAATTCTCCTTTGTGTTTTTTTTTTTATTTCATCATTTTAGTACAGCTTAAGTTTATTGTGCCCTCCAAGCTTTCAATACAGGAACTTCACACAATCTAAAAGCCTTTTAATGATTTGTCTGCCAAAGTGTTATAGACTCTGATGTGTGACTGCAAATACACACATACTGATATATTTGAAAGCTTATGCACAGCAGGGTTGATTGAAAGCATACAGCGATCAATAGGAGGCTTTTCATTGATTTTGACTGAGCCCTGGAGCAAGGCCATAATGTGAAAACTGCTGTGGGAAATGTTCTCATCAAGATGGTGTAGATGTGGAAGTAACTCTTCCCAGTCCCCGCCAGCCACCTTCTGGGCTGTCACCTTATCCTCCCTTTGCAATGGCTTCACAGTGGACGACTCTTTAGCAATTACTGCTGCAAATAGTTTTACTTGCTGGTAAACTGAACCAGCCCTTCAGAGACTGGTAGGGCTTGCAGGCGAGCGAAGCACCTTGGCGTGTCCCACAACGAGAGTGAGAAGCCACCTTGGTGCAAGGCCAGCTCGGAGCACGGGCAACACTGGCCTTTGCTTAGGGCAGCTGCCTGCCAGGGGCAACCAAATGGCCGTGGCCCTGCTGCTTGTCTTGGCAGGACCAGGGCACTGCAAACTCGCACTGGACACCGCTAGTGGCAGCAGCGTGCGCGGGGCAGCGGGGCTGCTCCTGTGGGTCTCCGTGTGTGTCCATCCGTGCTGCCCATCTCCACGTCGGCCTCAGGTCCCAGCTCCGCTCTTGCCTGCGTGTCTGTCCTGCCCAGGGCCCGGGAGCCAGCTCCAAATGCTGCTTCGATAACTCAGTCTCGCCCCAGCTGCTGCAGAGCCATGAGCTGGTTCTGCGTTTGTCTGCCTGCAGCTGACCAGGACTTGACTGGCTGCTCCGTGACACTTGATAGTAAGCCAAGCAAAAAAGAAAGTAAATCCAATGTATTTCTTTTCAGGCCAAAAATGTACACAGTTTAATTTTGCCAATTTAATGTTGCCAAGAAATGTGTATTTAGAAAAAAAAAAATGTGCAGCCATTTCCTTGTAATGTTCATGACTAGGTGATACTGAATTCAGCTCTAACAAGGTCTTAAGTTCAAAACTTAGGCATAAATTTACAATCCGTGCTTGGTTCTGAGCTTGAAAAAAAGGCACATGAAGGTTACTTTAAGTAATTCTGCAATTTGGTGAAAAATAGGAAAGCTCCCTTAACAAATACTTGCATTTAAGTGCTTTCCAACCTTTCTCAAGAAAAGCAAACAAAGAAACAGAAATTTCTTCCCTCTCTGAATAGCAGCAATCTGTATTCCTACTTAATCCACTTCCAACTCCCCACCCCTTTATCTGCATTCCAAGCAGTCTTAATTGAATAATCAGACACAATTCTGACTTCCTTTAATCATGGTTGCAAAAAAAAGACAATTTCTGAAACTGTGAGATTGGAGAGATGAGCTTTATTCTTACATCTTCCACAAACTGACTAAAAACGTGTTTGAACACCAAAGCACGAGAAGCCAAATCAGAGATCATTCTTAGTTCTGCTGTTTGATCTGATTTCACAAGACTAGCACAGTCCCATGCAATTATTTGCTGTTTTTCTCCACACGTATGCGGATACAGGCATACTAAAACACGGGCCATTGTATCACGACTGAATTGGAACAAGCAGACGATGTCTCAGATCCACCACTACGAACCGTCAAACCCGGCTTAAGGCAGAGGTGCCGCAGGCCCTGCAGGTCTGGGAAGGGCCCATTGCGGCTCATCCCTGGTCCCTTCCCGTACACCACAGAGGTACCAGCGATTCTGCAGAGGTTCAAAATGTTTTTAAGTTGTGAGGTTTTGTTTATTTGTTTTTTTGAGGGGTTAGGTTAAATTTAACTCTGCTCAAATCTGAGAGTTTCACTACAACCACAAGAATACCAAAAAATACTAGATGACAAATCCAACCAGATTCCTTCCCCACGAGGCAACAGAGGATTTAGGAACTGTGGGCATTGACAGTAGATCAGGTCCTCAAACACTATCGTCCTGTGCTCGGGGAAGGGAGATAAACAGCACGGATACAGCTGGGGAAGAAATACCAAGCAGTAACACTCTTCCTAATGTAACTAGCTGATTTTCTGCTTGCTCCATTAATGTTACCCTAATATTGCTTTCACAGGTAACTAAGCACCCTCCAAGTCTTGCTGCTAAAACGGGTTGAGTCACTCTGGATTCTCAGCAGTCCTTGTTACAGACTGGTGCATCAGAGAGCCTAAAGGGCTTTTCAATTCCCTATACTACAGTGCCACCTTATGGCACCTCTTCTACGGAGCCCTCATATATATTTTTTTCTCTCTATTTTAAGCATATCATGTTGCCTCTTAAGCATATCATGCTCCTTTATGCAAAAAGCACAGGCTACCATACAACGCTTCAATGGAGTGGGAAGTACCTAAGGTTCCAGAGAACTGCACTTAACAAAAGTCCTTTTCATGCCTTGAACCACACATAAAAAATCTGGAAGAAATCTTATCTAATCCATATTGCCGTGGTCAGTATTCCTAGCCCACATTTGCCTAACCTGTTCTAGAAATTTCCAGGGACAAGATGCCCAGGTCCAGCTCCTCACCATCCCTTACACCCTGGGAGGGCCTTTAGCTATTTTATTTTAGGTCAGAAACCTCTAAAAACTTTTATTCAATAAACAGTTATCCACAATTTTGCTAGAAATAGACTTCTGATAAAGTCTTACCTTGTGCAAGCACTATTCAATTTTTGCATTATTAGTAGGAATGAGGAGTAAAGAGCTTCCGATTTATATTTTGAGAGATATCAAATTAAAAAAAAAAAAAAAAAAAGTGAGCATTTTGGAGAAAAGGATCAGAGGCCAGAGTTATTTTGCAAAATTGAAAGAGTGGTCTGAAAGACTGCACTGTACTGTAAATCTGCAGTTTCTCCCTGGAAGCAGGGAGAATTCATCGGAGAAAAGGAGGTGGGGAATATCTCATCTGGTAACAATTCTGCAGAAAAAATTCTGCGGTCTTTAGTTGCAGCTGAAAATGATTCAAAAACATTATGCATCTATGAAAAAGGCTAATACAGAGCTGTACAATAACAACGTTATCTGTAAGAGGCTGCAAAATTAAAGGTAGAAGAATATGGTGTCTGTGTAAGAAGCAAAAGGTACAAACAGCAGTCATTTTAAAAAGCTTTCTCATGTAAACAGAGGATTCACAAAATGTGTGTTCAGGGCATTTTCTTAAGTTTTGAGACAAGAAGTCATAAAAAAAATATTCTGAGTAAGAACCATAGAATTATAGAATGCTTAAGGTTGGAAGGGACCTCAGAGATCATCTAGTCCAATCCCCCTGCTCCAGCAGGGACACCCAGAGCACGGGGCACAGGGTGGCATCCAGGCGGGTTTGGAAGACCTCCAGAGAA
>JAVCKT010060414.1:0-16131 GCA_032273925.1 Rhynchotus rufescens
ATAAGAGATTTATCTTTGCTAAACAAATTCTTAAGAATAAAATTGCAAAACTGGAAATAAATGGGCAAATATAAAGACCAATAAAAGATGAAGAGAGATCACATCATCTCCTTCCCTATCTGACACAGTGGATTTCTCCATGAGACATTGTTCCATTTGGATTCCAGGTCACGATTCACACTTTCTCCACCTGAACACTACCATTCACAACTGAGAACTCTCTGAACACTTTCCTTTGGTTATACACAAGACTTTATTGATTATGAGCAAGTCTCAGTGAAGCTTGTCAGTAGATTTTAATTGTTCCCAAGGCTCTCTTGTAATTTAAGAAACCTAAACCTGCTGTGAATTTTCTTGACAGTTTCCTGCCTGTCACAGCTGCAGATGGAGCACCTCTGGTTTGAGAGTTTCCCCTTGGTATATAGACGGTACTTTTAGAGTATAAAGTCCTCCAGGGAGGACTTCTCTAGAAGTCTAGGGATTTTCACCCTCATCCTCTCATATTACCAATGAACATGTTGTCAAGGTGAGTTTGTAGAGATCAACCAGGCAAAGGAACTAAAAAGATGCAGGGCCTGGGAACAGTCTACTGGAACGAAACGTCTGAACATGCATCCTCCTGCATGCCCTCCCTCAGCATCACTGTTGGATTAGGGTTTGTTGTAATTTAATACAAAAGCCAGGTTATTTTAGAAATCGTAAAATCCTTGCTGAGTAGCATGAGTTTATCCAAATGTTCCCATTACCTTCCCAGTCTTCCAGGAAAACAGACTGTGTGCTATGAAGCAGCTTCCACCCTATAGGCATCTCACAGAATCACAGAATAATTAAGGCTGGAAGGGACCTCTAGAGATCCTCTAGTCCAACCCCTCTGCTCAAGCAGGGACACCCAGAGCACAGGGCACAGGGTGGCATCCAGGGGCGTTTTGAAGACCTCCAGAGAAGGAGACTCCACAACCTCCCTGGGCAGCCTGTCATGAAATTCAACAAACAGTAGCTCGAAGTCCTGCATCTGAATAAGAAGAACCATACACACTACTACACACTAGGAACTGGACAGATAAGAAGCAGCTTTGTGGAGAAGGTTTTGCATCTCCTGGAGGACAAAGCTGAACATGGGAGAGCACTGCAAGGTCATGGAAAGAAGGCAAATAACATACTGGTCTGCATTAGGCACAGTGCTGCCAGCAGGTCAAATAAGGTAATCCTGTTCTGATAAGCAGGACAGGATGAGCTTCAGCACTGGTAAGACCCTCGAGGAATTTGAAGTGCTGTGTCCAGCACCAGGCTCCCCAGCACATGAAAGACATGGATTTACTGGAACAAGTTCAGAAAAAAGTTAACAAAAGTTATTAAGGGCATCTTTAGCCTGCAGAAGACTGTGAAAGAATCTTATTAATGTGTATAAATATCTGAAGGGAGATATTTTCAGTGACATCCAGGAACAGGTCAATGGGCACAGATTAAAACATAGGAAATTCCACATGAACACAAGAAAACATTCTTTACTGTGATGGTGCTCAAACTTGGGAATAGAGAGACTGTGAAATTTTCATCCTTGGAGATATTCAATGCATGGCTGGACATGTTCGAAAGCAACTTGTTCTGGCTGACCATTCTAGAGATGGTGGAATGGACTCAATAATCTCCAGAGATTCCTTCCTCTGGAAGGAGACATTCTTCTGTATTCTGGAGAATGCAGATTCTATAAATCTGTATTATTTGTATTTCACCATATTGCTTGATACACTAGCAGGAGTTGCTCTAATGCTATAGCAATGTGAATATTAGAAGCACAGAATGGATTTCTAAGGATTCAGCTCCATCAGTCTAACAACTCTCTACTAGCTTCATCCTTTTTATGGAAATTCTCTTGCTACCAATATTGTAAGCATAGCTGCACTAGAATTTCTGTTTCAGTCTCATTCCCAGGTACTTGTGAGTTTTCTGATGGCAGTTGACATAATTTAGAGCAACTGAAAAATATAATCCAAGCTGTTCTCACTCCCAGACCTGAAATGTGCGGAGGAGTGAGATGGTGGGGAATTACCTCTTCCTAGTCCTGTACTACTTCTGACTATCCTGACCACAGGAAAAAGGTAAATATTCACATGTAGTTTAAAAAAAAAATCTCTACAGCTATCATTAAATAAAAGTAAGTATTCCAAGTTCTTTATTCCTCATGGTACAAAGAAAGGTGAATGCATGGTGCACATATTTTCCCCCAGCTTGTCTTATCTCCTGTTCCATGCCAAGTTCCCTAGTGCAAATAAACTGTGATTTAAAGAGAAAAGTCAGAGGAGAAGTGTTGTTGGGCTGACAGATATTTACTTTGACTGGAGAATATTTACTGTGAGTGGAGGCTGCACATGAAGCAGGGGACATATGAACAACCTAGAAATAAATGCGGACTTGTCATCTCTCCGTTCCCTGGCCCAGGTGATATCATTAACAGAAGCACACTCTAGCAGTGGAAACTGTAGTCATAATGTCTTGATCAAAGTAGATGCATCTCTGGGTATATGCACACATGGAGAGTCAAGACTTCGAAACAGTGCAGGTATGTCACTGCAGAGCTGGAAGATTTTTTTCTTTTCTTTGCATTATTAATGTATTTTTCATCCACTACTGAATTTCTCCCGTGCACAGAGATATCTCAGCAGGCCACTTAAGCTTGCAGAAGCCCCTTAGGATATTTTAGAGCTACATAGTCAATAGGGAAGCTTCTTAAAGACACAGAGATAACTGTAGTTATCTATCTCTCAATGAACAATTCATCCAAGCAGCCATGAATCACTTACCACAAATGTTTCTGTGTATGGTGAGTAAGGCATCCTGAACTCCATCCCTAGAGTGCGAGTCAGGAGAATTAGTAATCATGTCAAAATAAATGCCTAAATTTGCTTGGAGGAGTGCCACAGTTTTTGCTCAGTTTTTGTACTGGCTGCCACAAAACTGGAGTCATTCTTATTGCAAGAGGAATGTGACCATGCTGTAGTGGAGCAGGGTGCAGCAATTCCCATTAAAGGGCACAGAGTCTTTTTCTGGCCCCAGCTTCTACCAACAGCTCCAGTCAATGCCTTGATGGAAACATCAGTTTCTTGAAGATTTTTTTTTATTTATTCCCCTCAAAAAGCTATATTTTAATGACATCTGGAAATGAGAAAGCTTTCTCTTTCATAGAGTTTCTTTTTGTATGTTTTTTTTTTTCTTTTTCTGAAAGAGAACAGAGATAGAGAAAAGAGAGACACACCCAGATTAATCAACACCTGTTTAGGCACTAGGAAAGCCTCTTCTTCCCTAGGTTGAGTCTTGACAAGAGATGGGAACTGACATTTGCTTGCTGAGCTCTCCCTTTTCTGGAAGATTTCTTTTAGTTTTAGTACAGAACATAGCCAAAGTCCGATGCCTCTGCCTTTTGATTGAAGATAATTCTGCGTTTCTGGATAGCATCATCAGAAATGAAGAAAAGAATTTCAACTTCAATCTGTGATTGGGAGAGAAAGGGTTGATTGGGTTTCTGTGAAATGATCCTTGCAAAGATAATTGCACACCCAACCTTGACCATAGGAGGAGTTCAGCGGGACTTTTCTGGGTGAGATCAGAGCCTCTCTCTTCTACACCTTGAGAAAGGGCGACTGTTACAGAGGTAACTTGGTTTGTCCTAAAATCCAGACACTGATCTCGGGAGGGAGGAAGTTCTTGCCCTAGATCCTCCCTTATATAGTGCAGTTTTGATTATTCCAGTTAGCGCAGCACAGCAGAAGAACAGACTGAAGTGAAAATAAAAGTACCCTGTAAAGTCTGACTGAATGCAAGACAAGCTTGCCAGGAGAGCTCTTCTTTGAAATGTACATTTGTTTGCATCCCTCATTGCCAAAGCCCTGCTCATTCTCTCAGGGGCTGGGCTCTCCCTGGCTCCAAGAAATCTCTCCTTCCCTCTTCAACTCCTATTTTATTTTATTTTATTTTATTTTATTTTATTTTATTTTATTTTATTTTTCATTCTATTTTTACTTATTTATTTATTTGCATTCATGGTAACTCCTCATTACCACACTACACAGGAAACGACCTGCTTTGATTCTGTCTATTATAAAACATGATTTCTCTTATTCAATGCCTTGTATTTAGTTTACCATTCTGTCTTCTTTACAGTTCAATTTACTGCTGTGGCCAACATTTAATGAAGCCTGGAACACAGACATATGGATTTTCTTTCTGTTTGCATCACTTATTATTTAACACCTGAAAGCAAAATCTTGAATAAAGGGAGAAGAAATACAGCTTATTTTGTTTAATTTCTCGCCTCTTAGAAATTTCTCCACTAAGAAAGTCTGTTTCATTTTTTCCAGTAATCTCACCCCAGAAGGCTCTCTCTTTGTTATCATTTAAATGCTAATTTTATTAGACTATGCTGTACGTGGAGTTATTCTCATATAACTTGTTTGCTACTTGTTTACCTCTCGTAATATCAGTCTTCCTCTCCAAATATTACATAACATTCAATAGCAAAATATCAGGGTACCTTGGATGTTAGGGTGAATTATCCACAAACTCCACAAGAAACTAGATCATTTCAGTGATCATTTCATTATACAGAAAGAGAGAAAACTGCTGTACAGGACTCATGGCCCTTCCATTGTGAAACTCATTCAAGGTAGATGAAATGATTTGTCATGGGTTTGCTGAGCATTTGACCACTATGGGAACTGAACCAGCATTTCCCAAGGCTAAATCCTGTGTTAAGCCACAAGAATGCTATTTTTTTTTTTCCTTCTGGATGATTTAATGTGATGCAAAATGTGACATAAGATCTCTATGAGAGGGGAAAGTAAACATCCTCAACTGTGTGTACCTGAATGGTGGTACATCTTGGGTAAATGGGATTTTGAAGCGCAACTCAAGTGATTTCGAATGCTTTTGAGAAAGATTTTAGAAAACAATGTCTCAAATTCTTTGGATGAACCAAAGAAAATATACCTACAGGAGTAATCTTGCTTTGGCAGGAGATATCTAGAAGAGGATCTTTTCCTTCCTGTGTCTATGATGGTAAAAATATTTTTCTAGCGTTATCCTGATATTTTTTCCCCTTAAAATACAATATATGAGTAATATGAATGCCTTAGCTCTTTCCCACTGTGAAGAGGAGGTAGACCTAGGGCAGAGAAACATTTCATGTGAACCTGCTTGTGTGAAGACCTGTGAGCTCTACCGAGGCCCCAGATATCAACATCTTATCCTCTTATCTTATCTTATCTTATCTTATCATCATTATTCTACAATTTCAGGGAGTTTTCCTTAGTTCCCAGACTGTGGGACTTGATTGATCTCATTTATTTTGTCCACCAACATTATGATTTCAGAAACCTTGATCATATTCCCCCCAGCCTCCTCCTTTCCAGAAAGAAGAGTCCCAAACATCCTTGTTTCTCCCCATAAAGCAACTTTTCCATCCTATTAACAGACTGATTTCTCCAGCCCTGCACCCTTTTCTATCTCAGCATCTTTCTCCTAGCTCTAGCTGGTTCTCATTTCTTCATTGTGACGGTAGCATACTTTCCACAAAGAGTGTTCAGACATGCTGATACTGAGAAATAGAGAACACAGAGCTGCCTTCTGCTTGCATGTTGAAGTGACGGCAAAGAGCATGCCAGCCAGTGTTTGTCTGGTTGCCAGCTTTCTGCCATGACTTTCTCTGTTAGCTTAGAAAGCTTTTTACTGCCAGGTATTTTCTCCTTGCAGAAGCATTTTGTACACTACAATCAAAACACCTCTCAAACCTATTTTGTTTCTTTCTTTTATAAGCTGGAAAAAAAAGCCAATTTCTTTAAGTCAGTGGTCAGTGTTGTATCCAGACTGCAAATCATGTCTGAGCCACGTCACTTCCAGAGCTAATGTCATCATTGCTACAAACAACTATAGATCAGAAAATATGACTCTTGTTTGTAGATCTAATATGTCATTCATGCTGTTTTCCCACTAGCCCAGAAGCCCTGGGAATAATAAATGAACATCTCTTCACCTGTACAAGTTAGGTGTTTTCCAGTGCTTCCCTGCCTTGTAGGTCAGGTTGTGATCTTTTTTCATGGAAGTGTAACTGTGCATTCAGCAATAACACATGCTAGTCTGCAGAAATGGATGCATGCAGGAAGGTTTAGGCAACTTGGAAATTTTAGTCTCATCAATTTGGATTCTTCTTAATTAATAAAGCTATAACATTGATAGATCTCTCCTAGAGATTCTCTCTTAGGAGGCTGGAAAGAAGATGGAACCTGTTTTTCTACTTCTTAAAGTAGAAAACTGTTTTTCTACTTCTTAAAGAAGTAGCTCTAAAAACTGGACATTTAGGAGCACTTTCCAGATAAGTCTGTTCTTTTTGGGGTCTATTCCGTGGCACCTGAAAGCAGAATGAGTCTCTTAGAGAATGAAAGCATAAAACGGTTATTCTGCAAATCCTGCTGGCTGTGGGTGCACGCAGAGAACTGAGGCACTCATTACAGTCAACACTGACATGTCCTCTCAGTGCTTGCCCAGGTATCACATTTTCAGCTGTTCAGTAGCTTTATGCACTGTCATAAGATAACAGAATATACTGAAGTGAAGCTGTAGCTGAGTGAGAGTATTTATTGCTTAAAATTTGGACTGATTTTTTTTTTTTTTTTAAATCTAATCTTTTCACCTCCTTGCCTGTCTTTTAACTTGAGCATTCAGAGTGCATGCCCTGAATTGCTGGGAAGCTGCATCTCTTCTTGTCCCTCTCTCTCTGTTACACAGAGACAAGATTGATGGTAAATTGGCAATGCTGCTGAGAAGAGATGAAGCTTTAGTCTTCATTTGTGTGCATGCTTTTGTGCTGGCCCAAGCGCTACTAGCATCACAGAAGATAAAAGTGTTTTTAATCGGAGTAGAAAACGTGGAGAAAAATATCACAGGATGTAGCCAAGAAGAAAGAAAAACTCTCACTGGTACTTGGCTTAGGAGACATTTGTTCTGGCCTTACTTTGCGGTTTGTTTCATTTTCACCCTTTTGTATTTTTTATTGTTGGTGTTCAATTTTCTGCAAGAAAGAGATTGAATTAATGGAAATTGATTGGCACAGCTGCAGTTGTGTACATAGAGGTCTGTCTACAATGGGCACATATATCACAGGGCAAAACTTCCTGTGATGCTTTGTAACTGAAAGCAATTATTAAAGTCCCCCCTTTGCTTCACTTTGATCTGATTTCTCCCACCTCTGATCTCTTTTTATTTTGATTACTAATGATATTGCTGTAGCCATCTTCACTCCATTTTTCAGTCTTCTCCTTATATTGAAAAAAAAAATGTCGAGACACATGGACATAAGGTATATAAAAATTATATATAATCATGCACTGCTTCTTCTACACCACAGTTTCAAGAAGTTTTATAACCAGTGGTTTACAGCTCTATGTTATTCTCTATGTCAAAATTAGGGAACACTATTGCCCTTAGAGAAATTACTCCCTAAGGGCTAGAACTAGTAATGAAAAACAGCATTTTACTAGGACTACATTATCTTGGACCAGTTTGGGTTCTGCTGCAGAATTAAATTCAAGAGGCCAAACCAAAAAAAATTAAATATATTTCCCTGGAAGATAAACTCACAGAGAGAAACATAGAGTTCTCAGTGTGAGATGTGAACTAAAGTCTACATCTGAAAAGGCTGCTAATTTTAATAGCCAGATCCATACTCATGGAATCCTCTTTTTTGCTCAAACTTCTTCCATCTCTTTATACAGCCTAATCCAGTGGAGGCAGATTATCCTCCTATGCTTACTCATATAGCTTTACATGTATGTCTGACTGCTATTTGACAGAAGAGTGTACTCCCTCCATCACCTTCCTTCTACTCTTTGAGTCCTGTTAACCACAATGTCAGCTCTACACAAAGTTTCCTTGGGGAAACTGTAGACAAAAATGTAATTCTTCACCAAGCTGTGGTTAAATCTAAGGTAGTGATAGGGTTGGCATGAGACATTCTCAGGGAGTATGAATCAAGTAGAAGAAAAGCAGAAGACAGAAGGGAGGCAGCCTGGTGCTTGGAGTATTTCATGTCCTCCACAGCTGCTCTATTGCAGGATCCAACTTCAAGGCTGAGGACCTGTTCTTTCATTTCCTCCTATCCATGGTGATGGGAGGAAGATTTCCATGCTGCCACAAGACTCCCAGTGCTCATATGAAATATCTATAACCTAAGCAAGGCCTAAGCAAGGCAGACAGTCAAAACCCCTACTCAGGGCTCTGGGTTGTATTAATGGTAGACATCTAAAACATAGACTTACTTTTTCCTTGCTCTTCACTTCATTGCTCTATTGCCTCTGAAAGGAGTTCCCAAAGCTTATAGTCAAACCTGTGTCAAAAAGATGCTATGAGGATTAGCAGATTGATCTTTGCACAGCAGCATGGACATGAAAAGCACTCAATAATCAGGAGCTGGCATTAAAGTGCTTCTGAACCTGGCACAGATTGAAGCTAAAGCTCAGGTCCAGTGTGATACTTAATCCAGTTATCACAAGGATTGAGGCAATCCTTTCCTTAAAGACAATTAGAGGAGCTACATGAGTGAATCCATGCACAGGCAGTTCCCCTTTGACGCGTTAGGGCATTTGCCAATGACACAAATCATAGAAATGGCAGGTTTCCTAATCCTGTAGTTTAATTCTTGGCATCTTTGGGTAGGTTTCTAAGCAGGAGGCAAATAAGTTTGATCAGTCTTTCAAGCTGACTTTGCCAGCATCTAACAGTCTTCATTTCAACTTCCAAAGTCTAAGCTAGCATCACAGACATGAAAAGCAGGCCATCTACTGTAAGACTTGAAAAGGCAGGTAAAAAGGCCTCTGAAATGCAATACATCACCAAAAAGTATTGTATTTTTACACTTTTTTAATGCTCCAGATAATTGTTTTATATAGATTTAAAATGTGATAAATGCACCTAGTTCTGGCTGGGAATCTCAAAACAGTTTTTACAGCTACAGAATCTTCCTCTGAACCTGGCGAGATCTTGCTTTTTATGTCCTAAGAACAGTCTGAGATAAGATTGCAGATTTGATAAGAAAAGTAGTCCACCACTGCCTCTCCTGCACCCCACCTTGGTACTGTTTCCAGCCTGGACTATCCCAGTCTGACCCCTACAATGTTTTTGCTGTAGCTGGTTTCACCTGGGAATGGGAAAGGAAGGGAATTTGTCTTTGGCATTTAACTCAAGATGAGAACACATTCAGTCACAATCTCATGATGATTTCAATCTAAAACAAAAGCTAAGTTAATTTCACAATTTTTGTTTTCAATTTCTTTGTGGTAGAATGAAGACAGTAGGACCCTGGTGTGGATGGTGCACATATTTTTGCACATATTTCGTGAACCCACATCTTCTGTTGGCTTGAGCTCTAAGTCACATAATAATAATAATAATAATAATAATGTACATTATTATATGCTATTACTTTGCTTTTATTTTTTGAGACTTTTTTATTTCAAATTCATTTAAATTGAGCACTTCATGACATACAGAGAGTAATGAAAGAGCTGAGTAGATAAAGTAGTGTACTTCATTTATCAATAACATAGTATGCAGGGTAAAGTCTTGACCCCAAATGTATCAAAGATAATGCTAATGAAAACAGGAGTTCATCAAGAATGTTCTCATTGTGGAAACAGATCAGATGTGAGACCAGAAGTAAAAAAGACCCAAATCAATGTTTAATCAAAATGATACAAAGAGAATAAGGAAGACTTTTCAACTGTGTGCTTATTTTGAAGAGGACCAATATATAAAAATTAAAAAGAGAGGAAATAAACTCTTTCCCATGAAGAGATATTTTAGTTTCCAAGTAAAAAGTTAAATAATCAGCGATCTCCAATAGTCACTATTGAAGAATTTGCTTGATATAATCCAATGATCTGTTGATGCCAGTCCTCTGAATCAAGTATTTTGAGATATTCTACCAGAGTAAGAAATATATGTTAACATTCAATAGCAAACTAAATTGTATTCACTATTTCTTCATCATAAACCAAGATCTAAAAACACAGAAACTCAGGCACCTTTGTAAAGTGGCTGGTAAATCGCTCACTAAAAGCGTGTGAAGATGAATAAAAGGATTCAAGGATGGATTTATTGACCATGCTAAAATATGACTCTTGATTAAAACATAGTAAAATATGAGAGTTGAACTCCTCACATTGCTTTTCAGAAGGAAATGCTCTCCTGTCACTGGGGCGGCAGATTTGTGGCTTAAAGGTACAATCTGGAGAGCAGGAATAGGCTCCACACAGACATCAAGATGTCCAGAAGAAGAAAAATTCTCAAAAGGATGAACCTCAAGCTGACTGCAGCAATTATGAGTCATATTTCTTGAAGGCAGCAGGTCCACAGGGAACCAAACAACAGATGTTTTTGCAAGAATATCCCACATATTCCTCTGTAAAATGGAATGTTCTTTTCAGTCCAAACTAATCAGTATCCAGTATGTGGATATGCAGTGGAGAGAGGAGTGGGTCCACAAAGTTTCCATGCCCTTCCTGCAGTTTTGGAGTAGTTCTATGGTGAACAAAGATCATTGGTAAGTGAATATACCAAAGGTGATCGTTGGTAGGTGAATTATCCCTCTTAGCAAATAGAAGTCCCAAAAATCGATTCCACAGGCAGAATGAAGTGTGAAAGCAAGAGAGGATGAGAGAAGGAGTAATGGCAGAAGAAGAAAAGACTTTGAGACTTATGATGTGGGGACTGTCAAAGGCTGAATCAATGATTTTGATTACCTCCTTCTGCCACATTCAACTACCTAGTACTACTACCTACCTACTTACTGAGTTGACTTCCTCCAAAAATCTCTACACATTTCAAGTATTAATCATTCCAAATCATCCTCTTTCTTCTTGGAACAGAAAGAGTATAGTTCACTTGCTCAGGAACAGGAAAAGGAACAATAAAGGATACTCTATCCTTTCCGTTATGCGCAGTTCCCTTATGGAGGAAAATTCCAGCCAAGTCCTGGAGATTTTATCACTTCAGTAAGAATAGGAGTGAAAAAGGTTCCTTTGCTCCTCTTTGAACAAGGCAGAACTACCTGTGCCTTTCTTTTCTTCCTTATTTTTAAGTATCAACATATATAATATGCTCTGGGGATATAAAAATATTCCAGTGTTTAAAAGTCATTTAGAAAGCTAGATCTGCTAAACTTGCCAAAAATAAATTGCTAATTACCCAGTTTTGTTCCCATCTTCGGATAAGGCCCTGTGCTCTCCTCCATTTCACATACATGGTTTAACAGATTTTCAAAAATCAACAAGACAGAAAATGGTAATTGATTCAGGTGTTGAGAATATCAGGCTGTCAGGAGATCAGAGATAATTTCCAATATCTCCTGACAGAACATCCAGAAATGTGATCCAATTAGGATTAGACTGTAGCTAACACTTTATTCCCTGAACAACTGTGCATTTAGTGAGGGGTTAAATTAGGACTTTCTGAATGAGCAAAGATAAGTCTGAATTTGGTACCAGACCTTGGCTCTGTGTTTCAGAAATATGAGTCAAGATTCATTTCACAAATGGTCTTCTAAGAGGACCTCTCCATGAGGTTCAGATAGACACTTTAAATAGAAAGTAGTAACTTGGGAGACAGCAAACAGTTCCTCTTAGCTCTTTGTCTTTACTTCTTGAGCACATTGGGGAAGATCTTGAAGTTAGGAAAATATTCATACAGCTTCGGTAGATCTCCCAATTCAGTGGCAACACTTTTCAACAATCTTTTTTTTATTGTTATTATTTGTCTTTTTCCCCACAAATGTTCATTTTTAAGAATCAAGTGATTTATTAAAAGATCTTAGATGTTGTTATTAAAAACCAACAACAAAAGAAAAGCAAACAATGTCATTAAAAAAAAGAAAATACATTTTTTCTTTCATGATTAGAAATAGAGATGGAAAGTGGAATCCATAATGTCTCAAAAAAATAAACAGAAAATAGAAGAAGCAAATGATTTTAATAATTTACTGCTTTATTAAGGAAGAAAACTTGAGGTAAGTTTTAGATATTTATTTTTGAAAGATTCAATGCGTGTATACACCTATCCATTATTAATTCAAAATTTTTGAGTTAATGAGGAAAGACTGAAATGGAGTAGTTGGATACTGGAAGAACATCAACAGGATAGACAATACATGTGATACCATCAGACATAAATATTTCTGTAAGGCTAAATCCTAGCCATTACGTATTTTATTTGATAAAGGCAAAAGAGTGAAAGCAGGAAAGAAGCTGCAACAGTAAGTGACATGAAAAAGTCAAAAATTCAAATTCTCTTGCTTGTTCTCTTCTATTTTTTTTCTTTTTACTTTAGCCTCTGCATTTGTGGCTCAAATGCATTTTTCAGATGTTGGTTTAGAAACTAAGTATAGTGCAGATGAGAACTTATATGTTGTCCACGACTTCTACATAATCCTCTCATATCCTCTCATGATCCTCCTGTTTCTTTTAATTTCTGCTAAAGCAAGAGTAAGGAAATAATTTGACACTAATTTGGCAATTATTTGACAATCATAAGGCACCAGAAAAAAAATTAAAAGAGGAATACAGTTGTTCAGATTTTCAATTTTTTTTTAAACAATGAAACAAACGGAGAGGATTACAGGAATCATGTTGATTCATCAGAACAGAAATCTCCCATCAGAAAATGCCAATATTGAAACTTTAGTCCATAAATGACAATATTAAATTATACTTTTTTTTCAAGAAAGGTTTCTCACATCTACAATAGAATTTCAATAGAGATAGATGCCAGGTTGAAAAAAAAAAAGTCAATATCATTTAAAAAAATGATATCTTAGAAGTTAGCACAAAAATAAACAAGTTCAAGACCCTGCCTCATTTGATTCAGAGCAGGATTTTGAACTTAGCTCTTCCCCATAAAAGTAAATGCCCTAAAAACTGGAGAATCAGTCAGTCCTTTGTAATTAAATTTTTTGCCAACAAATTTACCATTCTGCTCATCTGCAAAATAAAAACATGTTTTCTCCAAAAAAAAAAAGAAATTCCTATTTACTGCCACCCTACTATTGATTTTGCAATTTCCACTAATATATAGTATTCCTACAGAGTCAAAATGAAATATCTCTATGTTATTGCCGATAATCTGCAAAATTTAATATGATTGATATAGTCCCATGAAATATTCCCTGCTTTCTAGAACTTTAAGGCAAATTGTTTCTTTGAAGCAAACATACTTGCTCAATTCATCTGGGGCATGGCCAAAACCGAATATCATTAGTTCCCTCTGCCCAAAGAAAATAAAAGGCATGAATGGTCACTGGTATTTACCCCTATGCTTGCCAAGAATCATTAGCCACTCTGGGCTACCTTCCCTATTGATTTGAAATGGCTTTACTGGGCATTTTCCATTGAGTATTGAATAATTTCAGCTTAAGTATAAGCCAAATAAGCTCCCTAGCCACTTTATGATTTTACGTCAACTGAGAGATATCAGACTTAATGCCAAGAAATAGTGCCTTGGTATTACTATTAATAGGAAAAGAAATAATGTCTGAGCCTCCTCAGTTCATTCTTGGCTCTTGTTAGTTTACAAGTTGTCTTTGGAAAGGTGCTTAAAATCTCCAAAAGAGGGAACACTAATCCAGGTAAAAATCGCAAGAAGGCTTGCCTCTGATTTTCATTAGATTCAAGGTTTCTTTCTTTAGGAAATGGGATCGATCTGCTTCTGCTACATCGTATCTTGATGTTGTTGCAATTAATTTTCCTTATAATTAGTGTGATGTTGTGTTAATAAACTGATCTACTTTTACAGGGAGATTTGAGACTGTTCAACTGTTCAATAGCAGGTGTATCAGAGTATGAATAATAATAATATCTTGAGGCTATTGTATTTCTTACATATCTAGAGAAAATAGACTAGTTTCTCATACTTATTATCATACATTTATGGGCCTGAGTCTCCTGTGAGCATAATCCACATTTACACAAATAGAACTGAGATCAAAATCTAACTTTGTATTTCTTGAACATTGTTGGTTTAGCATTTTAATTAATAAAACTTGTGCTGGAATCATTTTAAACAGAGTGATCTATGATAGAAAGATTAATGCCCCTTTCCCAGGAATGTCCTGAGTGGCTTCTTCTGTGGTGGCAAGGGCTATGAAGACCTTTGGAAAAGCCATCAGTTTAAAACTTCCTCAAAGCTTTTTCCTCTGCATTTGTCATGAGCATTTCTTATTTCTACCACTGGATTATAGGAGTAGATGCTTTAGGACAAACAGGGGAGGTGCTCACAGGAAGGTAGGACAGGAGACTACCCGACAAAAAAGGTCTTCACAAGAGGTTCTGATTGGTCTCAACAGCTTTTTCTTAGGTTCATTTGGTAATCAAAATGATGTCTATTTGCATTAACTTTCTCCATCAGATAAGGAGAGAACATTGGAGGTCTATCATCCTCTGCCTAAAATGAGCCTGTCACCTATCCTCAACATATCATTGCTGATCCTTGCATAGACCCCAGGATAGCAAAAGACTTAGACACAGTTTTGCTGCTACAGACACATTGAAGTTAGCAAGAATAAGGCTGAGCTGAAGGTATATTGCCTCAGGAAGAATTGCTGCAGGATGTTCAGCTACGGAGCACTACTGTATTAACTGTTAAAGGCTAATTGTAAGTAAAACTCAGAAAGATTGATCCTGCTCAGCTCAATCAGCTTATTGATTCAAGCTATTAAAAGAAAATAGCCCACTCTTAAATGTGGCCACAACTCTAGTCACCACCTGGTGACTGACATGGAAACCTCACATGAACTTTTTGTAGATGATTATTACACCTAATTAAGTTTACTGCTGACTTCAGACTTTCCTTTAAATTACGTAATCTTTCTCTGCTTGCCTTCCAAAGAAGGTCAGTTTATCCATGTTTAGGTCACACACACCAGTTATTGCACCGTTTCTCATGACCATCTGGTGTTCTGGAAAGAGAAAAATAGGAAAACATGCATCAAATAAATCATTCGGTGCTACTATAAAGAGAGAGATTCATCAGTGATTGACAAAATCCTCAAAAAAAAATCAAAAGGCAATAAAAAAAGCTAATGAGCCAGTTCGCATTGCCTTGAACCTAGACACAGAAATATAGGTGTTTTGTTCATAACATAAGGTAACAATGTACACTTTTATCACAGTCAGCATGCCATCAAAAAAGCAATATTTAAATAACAGCCAAGAGCAGCCACTGTGATACCACAGCGTGTATGACTGACAGCTGGACCAAGACCTGAATTATTTAGCATAGATCTAATCCTATCCTTGTAGGATTTGCCAAGACTAACGCTGCTTGCTTATTTTTTCTTTCTTTTTTTTTTTTTTTCTATCTTCCTTTCTATTGCTTTTCCTAACATGCCCCCCTTCATTTCATACTATTTTTACACACGGGCAGAGAGGAATTCTCCCAGACAGGAACAGAGCTGCAGGTGTCACAAGCATCAGTGTTTATCCAGCATGACACCGACTGGCTGGCTCCGCTCCATGATAGCGAGCACAGCTGCCAGGCAGCATCCCAGCTGCTATGCTGAGCACACCTTTCAGCCTGGTTTACCATCCACCTCACTGAGAACGCCCTCATCCATGCTGCAGCCACATCAGACTAGGTGCCTGACTCTGCCAAACACGAGCAACCATCTCCTTTTGGCTCGGAAGTTATCGAGAATGTGTCCTGGGAGAGAGGAGTCAGGCATGGTGGGGAATATCCCAGTTTTAATGAAGCCAGAGACTAGAATATGAGAAGTCACAACCTGGTGAGAATCAACAGAGAAGTCCCCCAATGCTGGTGCAAATGAGTTCTCTCTACTCATTCCAAAACAGAGGCTTTTAATACTCAGCTCTTGATAAGAGATTCTCCTCAACCCAAGAGAAAACCTAAACAGGCAAAGAAAACAAAACACTATTGTCTCTGAAGACAGATGCTGCGAGACTGAAGACTGTATCTCTAGAGGTCGTCACCTGAAAATCACCTTAGGCATCAGACCCCTACAATTAGGTGTTGCTACTTTAAAAAAAAAAAAAAAAAAAAAAAAAAAAAAAAAAAAAGATTTTTTTTTATTTATAATAT
>JAVCKT010060434.1:0-16130 GCA_032273925.1 Rhynchotus rufescens
GGAGAGGAGAGGAGAGGAGAGGAGAGGAGAGGAGAGGAGAGGAGAGGAGAGGAGAACTGGAATAGAAATTGGAATTGTAATTCAGTACAGAGACTAAGAGAATTGCCATATATTCTTCTGTGTAATGACGACACATTTGTTAAGCAATATCCATAGGTGGTATGAATGAGTGGACTGGTGTGGACTAGGCAGTTTGGCCCTGCTTGTTCTTGACTCCAGATTTGGGGATGGATTTAGCCCTGGTCTTGTGAACTGAATGCGCACACAGCTTGTCCAAGATGAGTGAATGCAGGAGCATGGCTGCTTGTCTGGATTTGCCCATCTCCAGCTGCCAGGTGGGCTTCTGCCTTCTTCTAGTCTACTCGTCCTGTTTTTTTTTCTTTTTTTCAGAACAGCTAAATGTTTTCCTAAATCCCATAGGCAGCAACCATGGTAGGCTATAAGTATGAGATTCATACCATATGCATTACAATGAAGGATGTAACAGTCCAGTCTCCTTTTAATTTGAGGATACAAATTGGATGCACAAGGACTGACATTATTGGATTTTGCCTCTAGAAATTCTGTCTATTTATATCATCCCTTTTGGAAGCTTAAAGATGAGATTCAACTTAAAACAATTCAGGTTGTGCTCTGCAGGACTATTTTAGAACTCTAATCCTACCTAAAAGGGTTAAATATATTCCTGTAATTTTAAGTCTCTTCTTTTTCATGCCCCATTTATAACCAGTTTCCAGCTTTGCATTATGCTGCTTTGATTTTATAAATCATTTACACAGACTTGCTAATTGATAAATAGATCTGACTACATTTGTTATAGATATATAGTTCAGTTCAGCAGGCTGCTTATAAGAATAATTTATAATCTCTTCAACCCCTTTGACAGGTGTATGCTTACAAAATCTCCACCGCTCCAACATGCTTGCAATGTCTATCAATCATTTCTAAACATTCATTTATTATAAATCATCAGTTTACAGTTTATTTGTGAAATTAATTAATGATATAGATAGGATTCTGGGATATAGAGCTTGCACTAAGTAGTACTAAGTCAACAGGGATAGCTTCTTTGCTTAAAAATCTGAAAACTCCATTTAGCTTTTGATACAATAAATCACATGCAGTGGTAATAAAGTCAGCATGAAAACCACTGGTATGTGTATAGATTTTCCTTGAAGGTTTGGCTCCCTAATAATTAGTGGAATAAAAAGGACCAATACACCTAATTCAGCAGCTGCTTATAGTGGTGCTGCTTTTGTTACTCCTGTAATGACACTAAACAACTGCCTTGGTATTTCCAGTGCATGGCAATTCATAGAGTCTTCTGTGCTTCTGCACAGTGCAGAACAGAGTGTTTTTCACCTGATAACATCATATTATGCTCAATTTGTAAAGTTACATAGCTCAGGCAAGCAGTGGGGAGTCTGTACCTGCATTATGTGATACAAAGGAAGTTTTTTATTTCATTTCTTCCATTAGGTGAGGTTTATTCTGTTTCGTATGGTATTTGAGTTGCTGAATATTTGGATGCTGACGTTACAATACAACAAAAATGTTTGTCCAGAAGAAAAAAAAGAGTACTTTCAGCTCTAATGGAAGGATTTTAAAATACTGAGTAAAACTATCAAACATTATCCTTATTATACATCTATTTAGGCCTTGATTGAGTAAATTAAAAGCACTTTAAAATTAACTTCCTCAAAATGAATGTGAAAAATATGTATTTTGGACATTATATATTAAAATGTCAGTTTGCAATATTTTCTTTTGGCTGGTGTCAATCAGTTGGTATCATGTAGGTAGTTAACAGGGAGAGATACTTTGAAGAATTTGGTCATTTATGATGAATTTTGCCTAGTGTGATTCTAATATATTTTATTTTATGGTACTTTCTTACTCTAAGCTGTAAAAAAGTAAGGCAGACAGAGTATTTGTCACAGGTCTCAGTTCCCGAAATAATGAAATACACAGTAGAAGTTATTTTTTTACAGTGAAAAGAAATTCATCATGATACAACAATATCAACCTCAGTAGGATAACAATAACAAAAACAAATTTAAATTAGTGAGTCATTTTGCATTACAAATGAGATGTAGTAGCTCCAGAGTTGGAAATTTGAAGAGACAGGGAGAAAAGAATGCCAGATGAAGAATATAGCAAAAATATTAAGTACCATTTCAGATGCTTTACTTGGCATTGCATATGCTGTTCTTTCCTTGCAAGAGAATAAGAGCATAGGGAGGAGGAGGTCATTGTTTTTTAAAGTAATACTTGCTTAAAAATCATTTTCACAGTTTTCGTACCCTTTGGCCACACATTTGCATGTGTATGAGAAATATTATTTTCCAGAAGACTGAATTCTATTCTAATCCTGTCTCTGGATGTTGCATTAAAGGATTCCTTCCCCTTGGCCCATCAATTTGATGATGTGATAAATTTAGCTGTTATACAAATGGCAAACAGTGTATGCTAGAGATGAATAAAAGTGTATTGTGCGCCTCAGGCTCATCATCTGCTCTGTGTAATAATCCATTTTACATTTTTATGCTAGTAATTGTATCCAAAACACAGAATGTGATGGAGTGACAAGCCACACAAATATAGCTGATTTCTACTATTATTACCTTGAAATACAGTACAATGGGTATTTTAGGTTTCGTAGTGTTTCATTGTGATGAATTTGGCGAAATAAAAAAAAAAATCAGTAAAAACGATGGGCAAAATGATCCTACTTCAAGGGCTGTGATGAAGAGGAGAAGGAAGAAGGATGCAAGGGCGGGGGAATAAAGTTGATGGTGATTTTGCCTATTCCCTTCAAGCGGGGTAGCTATCACTTGCATTGATGTAAATTTGCATGAAACCTCTACTAATAGTGCCTGGGAGCCCGATTCATGGGCCGTGGGCAGAAATGTCCATATAATGTGATATATAACAACGTTCCTCCTACGTGGGATAAGATTCAGAGCCAGTGAGTGGCCTCATCCCTAAGTGGGTTTCACTGTAGCCACTGACTCTTGGTGCTCCATTCCTATCCCAAGAGATTTTAAAAAGTACTGCCTTAGACCCAAGGACAGAACTTGCAGGTTAAGTTTGGATTTCTGAAGAAAACAGGTTTTAGAAGATGGTCAAGTTGTTTAGTTACCTTGGCAGAGAGGCAAGCAGAGAAAGCAGACCTATCAATGCACGATAATGGAATAATTAGTTGGAATCATTATTCTTGGAGCGCTAAAATATAGCTTTATACTGTAGCTATCTTAATAAAACCAGAACTCAGTTTAGTTGATATCCCTATGCCATAAATAGATTTTTATTTTTTGAATCAATGCTATTACTATAAATATTTTCCTCTAATATGTCTCTTGCCATTACAAAGACAATTCTTTTGTATGGAAACTTCTTTTCTTTTATGTAGATCTGGCTCTGGCTAATCCAATGACTCTAAATCATTGAAATGGAAATATCAGTGTCTTATTTTAATGTATAATTCAGAAGATGCCACAAGAATATATACTTTTTTATGAATGTAGACACTATGAGTCATGGTTTCATTCTTCTGTGCTTTCAGCCTTGTGATTTTAACCATCTCCCATGACTTCTCACAAAATGAAGTGGCCTCTCCGGATCGTTTTTTAAAATGACTTCTGAGAATATTAACTTTGAGCTCTTGTAAGAAGGATATTTCCTCCATGAAGCAGTAGCGTAGTCAGGTGACTTCACCTTCCTACAGCTTAGCGAAAAATTATCCTGTACACATCCTGCGTAGAAATCCCTAGTTTTACATGCACCTATGTAGATCCCACATGGAAATCCATATATTTACATGCATTCTCTCCCAGGAACTTTGGACGCAAGTGTTTCCTGAGTGCATAGGACATGCAGTGATCCTTTTTCCCATCCCAAATACTACCCGCCAAGCAGAGAGGCCTTATGCAGGCCTGGATGTCTAAGGCCACATGAGCGAGAGCTCCAGCTCCGTGCTCAATGTCAGGCTCGCTCGACACCGGCCTCACGCTGCAAGTGCTTCACCCTTATGCGGTGCTGCGGCAGTCAGCGTAGTGAAGCTGATGTTCAGTAAGTGAAGGCTGAGTGCACAGCTAGGATGAAATAATACTCGCAAATTGAGGCCTGGCATAGAGGATTAGCACTGGAATGGTCTGTCATCAAAGGCAAACACTGCCCGCATTAGGGCTGATCTGAAACCCATTGAAAGCAATAGAAAGACTTGTTCCGATAAGCCCTTACACACACTAATATAAGAAGCAAAAGACATTAGTCTCCAGGCAACGCTGCTGCGATGTTCCCGGGAAGCGCTCGCCTTTGCTTGCGCCTTCCGCTAGCGGGACGGATAGAGACGCTGCCTGGGCCCCACCAACCTGCTGGGCTCCCCGAGCGCCCAGGTTTTTAAATGGGGAGTGTAAAATCAGGAAAATCTGACCCACGCTCTCCAGTGGTTTGCCCGTCCTGAATTGCAGAGTCAGTTTGGTCAATCGGCTCAAAATCAAAATGCTCTTTTCTGTGTTGCAAGCATAAGCTCCATGAAAGCCTCCCTCACAGCCTGCTCCAGCTAGGCGAGTTTAGTTTGGGAGCTGTTAACTGGAATGCAGAAAAGTAGCCAGGAATTTGGTATTTTTGCTGGATTCCAAGTTTGCTTTATATAATTTTCCAGCTGCAGTAAAGCCATTATAGCCTAAGAGATGCTGCTACATTAGGAATGCATTTGCTATCTGATTTAGAAAATGGCTTATTCTTTTATGTTTCCTCGGCTATAATGCTTAATGTTTTGTATTTTAGTAGGCCCCTCTAATATATTTGCTAATAAGTTTTGGAGAATAGGGAGATGACATTCCACTTTGAAAACCCTAAACACAGAAATATAATGCCTTCTTTTTGTCTTCACTTAATGCCACCTGCCTGTGAAATGAAGAAGTGGTTTAAAATTCTGGTTTATAAGGTACCTCAAATACTTGAGGTACCTTATGCTGGACTTTATACCCATTGGTAAATTCTTCACATTTTTATGCTGAGAATCTTACTTCTCTTCAAAATATAGGCAACCTTTTACAAGCTGGCCTCTGTTAGACTCCCTTTTATATAATATAGAAGCTTATGCTGACTCAAAAGTGAATTCACTCTTGCTTTTTAAGTCTCAGTTTAGAACAAAAATGTAATTTGCTGCAGTGTTTCATTAAATAATCTGTAATAGCTTATTGATTGACAGCTAAAAAAAGGGAAGTATCACTGAGTACGTTATTTGATATTACTAGAGTACTCTGGGTATAGCTGATGCTCTGCAAAGCAGCTCATCAAGATTACTTCTTACAATTATTAGGATTTTCATTAAGGTAGTGAAAAAGATTCATGTTGGCAAGGTTGCAGCAAAAGCAGCTTTGCAGTTCATGTGTGTGTCTGCTTTGCAGGATGTACAGCTTTTGTGAAAAACAGAACAGGGGAAAGTATTTTAGCCAATTATTCTAGAAGATGAGATGGAAAAAAGCAAGAAGATCCAGATACTTGAAAATAACTAGAATAATGAGTTTAGTTCTGGGCACCCCTTCCTAGATATTAGTTATCTTTCCAATGCTTATGGGAGAGCAGTCCAGGCACTGATGTAGAGCAGAGCTGTAGAGCTGTGCTCTCATTAAGCAGTCACATCCTTGCTTTTGCCGCAAGCAAATATGCAATTGAGACATCACTGAAAAATTATGCAAACAAATATTACTCGTGTGTTTAAATTCCAGTGCGAGTGTTTAGCTGACCTTTGTTTCAATTTGACCATCTCCCATTTATATTCTGGAGTCACTTTTTTTTCCATAAAAAATCTACTTGATTGAAAACTAATGCCTTCCTATTGCTGATTTCACATAACTGATGATACTTGCTCATAAAAAAAAAAAATCATATTTAGTGTACTTGACAATAATTTTTAGGAAAAAAAAAAGGCAGAAATGAGACCGGATTTATTCTGTCCCCGTATATACCCCCATAATCCAGACAGAAATAACTTCAGCAACCTGCTACTCTGCTTGGACACTCACAAGTCTCGGGGACCAGAGAGATGCACCAGAGGGTTCTGAGAGAGCTGGTGGAAGTGCTGGCCAAACTGCTCTCCCTCATCTATCAGCAGTCCTGGTCAACAGGAGAGGTACTAGATGTTTCCTTCTGTGACCAGGTAACCCACCTAGTGCCTGAGGGGAAGGCTGTGGACATGGTTGCCTAGACTCCAGTAAGGCCTGTGACACAGTCTCCCACTGCCTCCTCCTGGAGAAGGTCTAAACTCATGGCTTAGACAGGCGGACTCCTTGCTGGGTGAAGAACTGGCTGGATGGCTGAGCCCATAGACCGGCGGTGAATCGAGTTAAATCCAGCTGGTCACCATTCACGATTGGTGTTCCCCGGTGCACGTTTTCAGGCCTGTCCTCTTTAATATCTTCCTTATTGATGATCTCAATGAGCGGATTGAGTGCAGCCTCAGCAAATCTGCAG
The DNA here is from genome assembly GCA_032273925.1 of Rhynchotus rufescens. NCBI lineage: Eukaryota > Metazoa > Chordata > Aves > Tinamiformes > Tinamidae > Rhynchotus > Rhynchotus rufescens. The sequence goes on from JAVCKT010060434.1 coordinate 6,484, forward strand.
GCACTATTTGACACCAAGCTGGGAGAAAGAGTTGATCTGCTTGAGGGTAGGAAAGCTCTGGATCAATGGGCTGAGGCCAACTGTGTGAGGTTCAACAAGGCCAAGTGCCGAGTTCTGTGTTCAGGAATACTGTGTTCAGTTTTAGGCTCCTCACTAGAAGAAAGATACTGAGGTGCTGGAGCATGTCCAGAGAAGGACAGTGAGGCTAGTGAAAGGTCTGGAGCACAGACCTTATAGGTCTCAATGATCTCAAAGGTCTTTTCCAACCATAATGATTCTGTGATTCTTGCATAAATTTGTTTTGGGGGCCTTAGCTAAAATAAAGACAACATAGATATATTTGTAAAATCCTAACAAGATAATCTTCGTACTGAAGGTAGATCCCACCCAGCTTTAATATTTATGATGCATCTTGCATGGTGGGGTGATTCATACAATTTTAACTTCATTGAGCAATTTGTGGTTGGTGTTTCCCATGATTCTCTAACCTGTAGTAATATTGAATTTGGGTGGGAAAAAAAAATTGTCCTTCTTATTTTAGAGACTTACAAAGCATTTGGCCTTGGTTATTAATGTGGTGCCTCCTGTAAATTCTGCTGTGATAAATACAAGCAATTAGGCAGCCTAAGCCACAGTGTGTGGAGGTTGTCACGTACAGCCTTTCTTCCCCGACCACTCACTCAGTAGCTCGGCCACGAGTAGCCAGGCACTAATTAAAGCAAGGTTAATTGTGACAGTTCTGCTAGGGCCTGGTTTTGGCGGGTGGTGGCAGAGGGGGCCGTGGGAGACGCAGGGCGCCCCGATCCAGGCAGCGCCATGTGAGCCCATGTGTCCTGTTTGTGCACGAGTCGTCACGTTTCTCCCCTCCAGGGCCCTTCTTGAGGAGTATAAATTAAATAGCCTGAGTCTGCTGTGCTCTTAAGACAACGGTAGCAAATTCAGTCCAGAGAGAATAGCAGAATAGTCACCATAAATTGAAGTAAAAGTAGTCAGTCCTGCTCCCCGTTGGGCTGTACTGGTGCAGCCCTTCTTATGCTTGCGTCAGTGATAAGTTATCAGAAATAATAAACTCAATTTCTTTAAATCAGACTGGAACAAAATCATTTTTTACTCATTCATATAACACGATATGTTCATTATCAAGTGCCAAAGTCTTCCCCACACTGAAAAAAGGAGAGAATCGTGTAAGATTTCTATTGCATTTGCCATTAATCTAGAGGAGAAAATGAGACTTTTTAACAACATCTTACAGTGTCTTTCTGCCGTGATCTGAAATGTGTTGGCACAGGCAGCTTTTCCACTGAGCTCATCAGTGTACGAGTTCAATTTGTAAGCTCAGGAGTTCAAGCCCAGAAGCTCTTTATAGTGTAATGTGAATGACTCGAGACACAAACTAGGCAGATCATGTGATTCGTGCCAGCAGAAATTGAAATAAGTGCAGGTACCCTGGGCTAATAGGATGAAAGCAGGGTGGAAGTGCCAGACGTGTCTATGATTAAGTGTTTTCCCCCACCCTTTCACAAATACCCTGTGCTCAGCTGTGTAAGCAGAGGCACAGTTATTGCAAAAGGATGGATAGTTAAAGCCAGGAGAAGAAAGCAGACCTTCCCTGATAGCACAGTAATTTGAGTAACCTTTTTGGGTCACGTAAGTCTGTATTTTCCCATATTTCCAGATGTCTTCTAATAGGTATGATTCAGCTACATGAAATTTGTCCTGGGTTGTTTTTGTCATTAACAGAATTGAATACAACATTACAAATACTCTACTACTTTCTGTAGCTTTGAAACTACCTACCAGTTTAAACACAAAATCTCATAAATGCTTATTGATAATAATTGATAATACAGGAATAATTCTTAAAGTACTAATTTTAATTATTAAATAATCCACCGTGAAGGTATTCTTAATGATTTCCTAAAAATGCTTTGTCTGCATTTTTCTTGTGATCCATCTGATTTTATTGAGCAATAAATCTCCTGCTAGGGTAAATCTCCACACCTAAAGTAAACTCAGGGGCTGGTTTTATATTCTTCTGCTTTTTTTTTCTGACAAATCAAAGAAAAATTTCATTTACAACATTAAATATCTATTCAGAATAAGAGTTGCTACATTAGAAATGTTTTAGCTGAGCAAAACCTCTAAGGGCTTAAAATTAAAGTTTTAAATGCAACCTACAGAGCTCCTGATCCAACTCCCTCTGAAGCTGGTGAGAAAATATCTACTGCCTTCAATGATGTATCAGGCCTGTATGGCAAATGCAACTGTCAGAAGAACTGGAAATCAGTTGTGAGACCAGCCAGCACACAAGTATATATTAATTTGAGCAGAAATTATACTTTGGGTCAGCTCTGAAAAGAAACCAGTTTAACCTTAATGTTTCTGAAGAAACTTGCCTCCTCACTTTGAGTATTGTAGAGGAAATAAAAGCTCTTGGAATTCTGCTCTGAGCATGGGGCACTAGAATGATAATAAAAAGTGCTTAAAGAGACAGTAGCCTGAAGTCTGTTTTTGTGTTTAAAAATAAATAGGCGTCGACTTCATTTTCAGCCATCTTAGAGGAAAAAAACATGCCAGGTAGAATTGGTCAAGAATGCTGAATAAGTAAAAATTGCTCATACAATATACACATATATATTCTATACATTATATATACATGATTACTACTTATTCTTTGTATTGTTACAATGATTATTAACTTCTTTTATCAGGGCTTTTTCTGCAGAGTGGTCTTTGTTGGGCACGTGCATATGCTTGTGCCTGAACAAGCATATATTACACTGATTTCACCTAGATGCTAATGCATCTGTTAAAGTGAGCCAGAAAATGAACTGAGTTTTGCCTTTCCCAGTCAGGTTCCTGTACCCATGCAATTTATTTTTTGTTACTGGGGTAAAATACAATTTTGGTTTGTGTCACACTCCAAGCTTCAGAGCTGTGTTGCTTTTAAAGTAATCATCTCGTAAGGGCCGTGTGGCAAGAAGGGAAAAAGTGCAAACTCTTCTTTTAAAAAAATCCTACTCTTGTTTCCTTTCCCGTCAGTAATACAAGCTCTCAGTGGTTTTCTCTTTTTCCTGCTGTGACTGTTCGGCAAGATACTAAAACACATGCATTGCTTTAGACACATCTGTAGTCTCTCTGAGTTTTCAAGGAATATGAAGGAGAGGGGATCTGGCTTACGGTTACAGAGTCATACGGACACAGAATGGTTGAGGTTGGGAAGAACCTGTTGAGATCATCCAGTCGAATTCCCAAGCAGCACTTGGCCTCACAGCTGGAATTCATGTAGCTGATCACATTCTTTTAAGTGCAGTGGTTTAGTAGTTTAGTAGTTTCAGGCCACTCTGCTGACCTCTTATCTATCTAGCTCATACTTCTACAGTTTGTCTGTGAGGATGTTTTTAAGAGACAGTGTTGAAAGCCTTAGCAAAGATGAGATAACATCCATTGCTTTCCTTTCATCCATCAAGCCAGTCATCAGTCTTTATAGCTAGAATTTTAAGTGCCTTGCTTAATTACAGCATATAAGAATTACTCTTGTTTAGTAAGTCTGTTCATGCTTTACTTCATTGACCATATCTAACTCAGGCCGTAATTTCATCGTATGGAAGATTCTGCAAAAAGGGCGTTTTAGGCCATTTCTCTCACCACCTCCCTACTCCCAAACACTTAACTTCCCATGTGCAAACTGGAATGTGTTGGCTCTTCTGTTGCACTGCCATGCATCTTTGTGAGATTAAAGGCGCTCATATAAAACATCTTACTCATGAAACTCCCGGAATAAAGGGTCACATTGAAACCCTCCCAGCCCTGGTGAGAGCCCATGGCAGCAGGTTAGGGAGCCACAGAGCATTTCAGTGGTGCCACACGCCGTCCTCCTCTGTGTGCCGGGTTCATGCATGGAGCTCCTATGAGCTGTGATGAGCTTCAGCAGAGCTTCAGGTCATCTAAGGGTCCTCCTCAGGCTGGGGCATGACATCGGCAGCCATTTGTTCAGGCAGGACAACAGCAGTTCTGCACACAAATAGAGTATTAGAAAGTAGGAAACTGCATTGATTATAAATGAAGCAGTCAGCCGAAGGCTTGAAGGTTTTCTTTTGTATCTAAAAGCCTAATTCCATCTATGTTCCACTCAGATACCTACATCCATCCACAAAAACTGCTTGAAGTCCTTAATAATGAAGTAATATGGAAACCTTAATGCCCAGCTGCGTTTGAAACACTGAAAGCAAATATTTCTTTTTGCTCGCAAGCATGTATTACTGCAGACCACAGAAGTATTAGTATTATTAGCATGAGTACTTAAATCATGAGCATAAAATAGAAAACTGAATGGAATGTAAAATTCCCATGGGTACCATAAGGCCGAATGAAGTATGCTGTAGATTATCTGCTAAAATGAACCTTTTAAACCATAATTCCAGAGTATGTAGCACACAAATTAGCCATATATCTTAAGATAATGGATCTTAATGTGTTTACATTTTAAATAAGCCGCATTTTTGTATTAAGATTGTTATGAATTTAACCTTGGTGTTACTGCTTTGCAATCCAGAGTTTGAAACAGAACGGATCTGGAAGTTTATTCTGACAGAGCGAGGACCAGAAGACTGTGGCCTTTATTGTCAGGAAGCAAAGACTTCTCTTCAGTGAACAGCTGAATCTGTGAGTGACAGGCTTGGCTGACTAGACAGGACCTAAGGTGGATGAAATTGTTTTGAGGCTATTTTTTCACTGAGTCAGTTAGCAGGAACGTTATATTACAGTAACTGCTAATACTCCGTTTTCCTCATATCTATACCCACTGTAAACAAGGCCAGACTGGATTTTCTGAGCAAAGGCTGTAGGAATGCTTTATTAGCACTTAACCTATATTAGCCAACCTTCTGGAAGAGGATAAAAAGCCACCAAAGGGATTCCTAGTATGTTACTTCCTTCGGATGTGCCCATTGCTGGATTTCCCCACATCTCTGTACATCTTCCTAGTTGAGAATCTCTCTTGCCAGGCAATCTGCAATCCCTGACCTGAGGCCAAATGACAACCTACCCGTGTAGTACAAGGATCAAGTCAGAAGAGGGGTCTATATTTTATCTGAAACAGCTAGTTTGTATCTATCCAGATAATGAATTAATTTTCCTCGGTGTCCACGCTGGCAGCAGTTTTCCTGGAACCTATAAAGACCCTGTGACAACTGCTGTCATCTCACAGGGGCTCTGGATTTCCTCACTGGGCAGAATTTGGTACCCAAGAGTAAATGTTATATCCACTCCTGCTTTGCTTTTCTCCTTCTATTTACTTTGCTATTGTATGTCTCTTAGCAGCCATGGCTGCAGCCTGTAATCATGCCTTATTTCAAGAGTGCTGGCCTTGGTTTCTCCAGTCCCTGCTGTAGCAGATCTCCTCGGTGAGCAGGCATATACTTAAGGCTATATTAATTGGATGCAATTATGAATTGCTCTTTCAGGTGCAAGATGTGAACTGTTGTCCTCCAAAGGAGGGGAAAAGCTGCCGTAATAGGAAAGGACCTTTTTTCTTTTCATTTGATTTAACTCAGCTCACTTACTCCCTTATTTTTTCTGTTTTGTGTTTCTTTAAGATAGGAAAAGGCTTTAATAAGCTTGAAATTGATAAAAATAGGCTTTCACCTGATACTGAAGTTGCCCTTTATAGCTCTCTCATTTCAACAATTATTTGACTGCTGACCCTTTGAGTGTTCTTAATATCCATTAAAAAACAGTAGTTGGCTGAAAGCAGGAAAAAGACTGCACATCATGGAAATTCCATTCGCTTCTGATAACTATTAATGGAGGTATATTATTTGTCAGTTTACTTTTTTTAAATTACTTTATGCAATGTCATATTGCACCTCTTTAATGTAAAATACCAATTAGCAGCATTACGTAACGTTCCCTGTTAATATCCAGTCCTTTTGTCCAATTATGGTGCAATTTATTCAAATCCTGGCATACAAAGCTTGGCAAGGAAGCCTCTTTTGTAGTTGTTGCTGTTTTCCCCACTTTCCCCACTTTCTGAGAATTACAATCTGTAATTCCACTTTTTTTTTTTTTTGCTATTATCACACATTTTAATCACAGCTTTCTAATGATAGTCCTGTGAAGTGTATGAAAAGGTTGAAGGGTAACTTTGGCCTTTGATGTAGAAATGAAACTCTGTGCCTAGGGAATAGGAGTGAGAATAGCACGAGCACTGTCAGCAGTTCAGCTATCTGCTTGGCCTTTCAAGTGCAGCTCTTTCTTGAACAGCAATCTCCAGCCTGGCTGCTGTTTTTCTAAGGTGAACTCTGTCCACCTGGGGACTTTGCAGCAGAACAGAAGCAGAGGAACATACGCTGATTGCAAGAACTTCTTGAAAGTGTTCACCAGTTTCAGCAGAATTGTGAAACGCTTTTCTACTCTTCAAGCAGAGCACTTTTCCTGTGAAAAAAAACTTTTTCACACCCTTTATTTTATTTTTTGTAAAATTAGTTCAAAGCAACAATTTTTAAAATATGCAATGAAAGTTTTATTTCTTAAAACTTAGAGATCTCCTAAAAGTAAATGCCTTCTGCAAGTTAAATAGATGTATTTTTGATATATTTTTTTTTAATATCAGTGTGCATCTGTTATATATACTAAGATAACATTGGGGAGCCTATTGGAAAGGCTTCTGTCCAGTTTTCAGTGTGAATAAGTGAATAAGTGAATAAGCCAGAAGGTAGGCTCCCACTTTCAATGTTTAAGCCTCTTAGTAAAAATTCATCTGTGAGCACACTTTCCATGCAGGAAAAAGTACATCCTGAAAGCCAAGAGTCTGGGAATATGTACAAGTAATGTTGGATCAGCCTCCAGACTATTCATTTAGTAAAAGTACTTTTAAAGATAAATACCTTTTGGATTGATGCTAACAGAACCAATCTTGGTGATCTGGTAAGACTGTGTAATACAGAATCTGCTGTATGTGATAGGAAGTAGATACATGGATGAGATAATTCCCTATTGAAATGCACAGCCAAAATGAATTCACTAAAGAATATAAAGCCTGTTAGACTGCAGAAATAATCAAAGTAGCAGCAAAGGATAATAATCTGTCACATTCATTCTTTGGTTAAGTCATCTTTCTTTAGAAAAGAAGAGAGATTACATAGAAATGTTTGCTTCAGAAAAAAAAAGGCTTTATCTGATTAGTGAAAGCTTACTATGTAACTTAATCCTTCAAAAAGAGTTTCTAGAGTGTCTTTCTATGGGAGCAGCCTTCTTGTTAAATGGATGTGCAACATTTCCATGCCCACTCCTATCACCTAAATATATTCAATTTCTAGACCAAACTGCTTTTCAAATCTATTTTTCCTTCCAAAGTTGTAAGGTATAGAATGAACACCAATGCTTCTTTACACTGGAAGAACTAATTTCAGCTAAAAGAAAAAAGAAATCTCCACTGTGATGTTGTTAACATATTTGAAGTTAAATGAAAATACATGACTGTTTGGTATTGTAGACATTGCATACCAAGAATTAGATAAATTTACAGAAATTCTATTAATCCATTGTCTACCATATTATTCAAGAGAAATTAATATTCTAATGGATGTGTTTATTACTAGAAAATACACGCTGTGTAAATATATATGGTATAACGACTATAATGTCCATGAAAACATACATGATAGTGTTGCACTGTGTACTTTTCCACTTTAGAAGATTAAATTGTTTGGAACTCAGGAATTGAAAAGTGAATCTTGAGGTAGCATTATTTTTTTAATATCTTTATTTCTGCTTAGAAAATATTTGCTACTTGAACAAATTTGCTGTAGCTTGGGTTCTTGTATATCTACTGGCTGGGCACCTTGCAGAGCTGTAATACCAGGAGATGAGCAGTGGTGAAAATGGCTGCTGTAATTCAATATCCCATGATAAAATTTTGGACTTCCCAATACCAATGCACATATGAAGGAAAAGGATGTGTTGCTTGGGAGTGAATTCATGAGTGACAGAGAATTAATGAGAACACAAATGCTGCTAGTTCTACTCTCCCCATTTCTTCAGCTTAAACCAAGAAGAGGGGAAAAAAAGATAAAGCTGGAACCAGAGGAATTTCAGCTATTTTCTTTCAGCGCCTTTAGTGATGAAAGCAAATAGCTGTGTCGCTAGAAAGCTGAAGATGAGTATTTGCAGTCCCTAAGGGTACATACCAGGACACGGCCTGTAAGCCCTGCTGTAGTCTGATGACAAGATTAAACTGTGGTTTATATTGCTCTGTAATAAAACTTCCTAATCATTCCCAACAGTTTTCAAACTACATGGCTTCTGCCCATTTCTTGTTCTGTTTACACCCCTAATTTTGCTTATAAAAATGCTATCGGTCTGAATTGCCTCTCAACATATATCTGGTGCACTGAAGACATGGCTCTGTGGCTCGCCTACCAGAGGTCATTCAGTTTTGGCAATGCAGGTTGTTTTAACCATAACCCTCAAGGGCTAAAGGCAACCTCAACTGTTTAAAAATGAAGTGGACTGGAAGTAGCACTTCCAATAATGGAAGTACTGGAACAGGTTGCCAAGAGAGGTTGTCGAGTCTCCTTCTCTGGAGATCTCCCAAACCCGCCTGGATGCCGCCCTGTGCCCCGTGCTCTGGGTGTCCCTGCTGGAGCAGGGGGTTGGACTAGAAGATCCCTAGAGGTGTCTTCCAACCTTGAATATTCTGTGATTCTGTGATTCTGTCTTTTGTACAGTTATAATTGCCGCACTTATGCCTTTAAATCACTGCTATGATGAGATGGGCTATTTGCTCATTACCTTCTCTATCTCGGACACCTGGTTTACTCTGAGTGCATATGCTACTCCATGTGTTGCACCAGAATTTCACAGTTTTCAGCATTTGGCTCAGCTCTCAGAGCTATGCAGAAGCAGTGTATTTTGCTTGTGCATAAACACAGTGATTTATATATGCTGTGTCTCTGCAGCACGCGGTTTGGAGCACATGGAACATAATTGCTTATACTCTGCACTGTAACAAAGTTGTTCCTTTAAACACAGGCTGGTTAGGTGGCAGCCTGTGACAGGCAAGAAAGGCAGCCAGACAATTGGAAGAATTCTCCCTCATAGGTCAAGACCAAAATCATCTTTCACCTAAAATGGTGAAAATGCTGTTTCAGAGGCCTGCAGACTGGATAGTGTATGTTCATCAAAAATAAGCATTTTAAGCCAGAATGCTTACTGAATACTGTGACCATTTACTATACGTATTATATATCTACTTTATGTACTAGGAGAGAAAGCAAAAAACAGTAAGGATGCAAGTGTTGTGGTAGTGGAGTGTTTATCAACTTGCGTTTGAAAGGGGTGTATTAATCTTCAGTGCCACCTATAGCTCGAGTTATGCGTGACCCCAGAAACTTTTGCTAAAAAACTCCTCTCATCTCCCACACTGCCAAATTTATTTCACTCTCTGTGATATAGAACAAATGTTTCAGGACTGTCTAAAACATTTATGGGGTCTTTTTATTTTCATGGCAACTTATAAACATTCCTGCTCAGAGGAATCTACCTTTCATTTTTAAATAATTTAAAATTGTGTGCCTTTTTAATTTTTTAACATCTGTCTGGGGATTTCTGAACTCCAGTAGGGTGAAAATTCCATTTTTAAGGTC
>JAVCKT010060453.1:0-15263 GCA_032273925.1 Rhynchotus rufescens
AAAAAAAAAAAAAAAAAAAAATCAGTTTTGAGATGAATCACAGTGCAAAAAAGAAAAAAAAAAACCCCAGATATTTCTTTACAGACTAATTATATCACAGGGAAATTTTAGAAAGGAAAAGAAGCCTGACATTCTATTCTGTGACTTCAGTACAAATTCAGAATAAAGTCACTGAGTTACAAATTATATGTGAATGAAGCTTTTTTTGCCTTTTGATCATAGAATCTTAAGAAACAAAACATAGAGAGGAAGCCAAGAAATAGCCTCCTTAGTTCTGCTGAATTTCATATGACTAATCGGAGAGAGCACGGTGGAAAAAGGCAATGGAAATCTGCTTGGCATATTATTGCGAAGAAGTCATAGCAAAGAATGATTACTGCACAAATCCAAAGCTATTGGGACATCAATTGGCTGACCTAGTGGCCATTTTCTTAACACTTCATGCAACACAGGCAAGAACCAAGTTCCCTCGTGATAGCCTACGTTTCAGCCTTTCTACAAATCCAACTTCTCGGCTGAATTAGATTCACACAGAAACATAGTTTTCATGTGACAAAGACTCCAAAAATCTGAAGGGATAAAAATTTAGAAGCTTTAGCTGAAAAGCTGCCTTCAGCTGAGATCACATGTTTCAGCAAGATGCAACAAACAGCCTTAAGAAATATTTCCACCATAATCTAATCCAAATCTAAACCCCAAATTATATCTAGAAAATAAGCTAAAAGCTCCATGTTATTCTTCTTTGTATTTTTTTCTACTGTTAGTTCACGTGTTATATAGTAATAGTTCTGTATTACACTGCCTGTAAATGCTGTCATCTTTAAAACAATATCACATGGAAACAAATGAAGTAAGAGAATTCTGACAAGTTACTTAGAAGAGCCTGAAATAAATCAGTCTAAACTTTGAGAGGCAACTGTCTTTCCACTGAGGGTTCTAAAATTAGCTCCAATGCCCATGGGAAAGAACTGATGGAAAGTCAAGATCTGGCCTATCTTCCAGAGGTGTCAAGCTGATAGTAAATGGAAAATGTAGGAGCTGTGAAGCGGTGGGCATTTACTGCAACAAAAGATAATCTTTAAAAAACAAACACTGCAAAAAGATCCTATCATTTAAATACCTCTCCTTAAGTCATAGCTAACAATACTTACTTTTCTTGATTGAAGACAGCAAGTGGGATATGTAACAGGAAGATTTCTTAAATAATCAACTTGAGTGGATCTAGAATTTACTCATTCCAGACAGTACTTAGGAAATTAATCAGAGTTGCAAAAAAATCCACTGTGAGTCTGATCACGTTATCAATAAGTTGGTTATAATTTCAGATTTTATGATTCTCTTGATACATCAAAAATGTCTCTACATTTTAAAAGAAAGGCCACCACACACACACCAAAAAAATTTATGAGAGGATTATATAGGTAATAAGTTCATCTTCTCACCTCCTTACCTTAAAGTAAAAATTGCACTCAACAGAAGATTGCAGGGGTATAATCTCTTCGCTCTCATACCTGAATTCATTATAGGGTCTTGATTTAATCAACAAAAATTTTGCCTTGCCCGCTGTCTCTGCTTAAAGGAAGTATCTGAGGCAAGCATCCCCACTGCCTAGGCTTCATTTCAGACAGCAGTACAAAACAAACACTGACACCTTAACATATGCAGATACTTTAGTACTAAGTATACCTATCAGGGAATGTGGGCACTGGTGGTGGGGGTGAAGAGAATTTCACAAGAGAAAAAGAGACAAAAGGTGGTGTGTGTCAGGATGATATTATCAAGTATATACTTTCTTCACCTATATACTCTTCCACTCATGTTCTAATCTATCTGATTGCACAGAGGGATTATAAATTAGATGAAAGATTTGATTTGCCATTCTAATTTTTAAAATGGCAATTTTAAAATAATTTTAATTTTAAAAAATATTTCTTTTCCTTTAGTTACATCTGCACTTGGAACAGTCCCCCAGGGTTTTATACATGGCCAAGCCAAAGAAAAAACAAAATAGTGCAGTTTTCTTCATAAATTTTAGCAAATTAGGAAAATTGCAACAATGCAGGTATATGGTACCAGTTCCTCAATTAAATAAAAACACCACAAATAAATACATGCATTTTTTTTTTTTTTTTTTTTTTTTTTACTTATTAACCTCTCCTTAAAAGATAAACTGATTTAACATGACAGATTTCTCTACAAAGGTTATCAAATGTTTGTGATTTCAAGAAAAGATGATTTCTTCCTTTTTTTTTGGGGGGGGGATTTTTATTCTATATGCTAGGAGTTAACATTCCACCGAGAAAGGTTTATAGCAGCCACTCTGCAAGTCCTAAAGTTTAACTGGTGGCATAAGCTAGCTCTTGTAATAGTTGAGAAACCACCTGAGGGAGAAAAAAAGGCACAAATGGAAAGATATTCAACATTTCTAGAAACTAATTTAAGGACTTACCTGTATATTTAAACCTCAGCCTATGCTGAAGGAAAGCAAACAACTTTGAAGCACCTGCTCCATGGACCAACTTAGATAGTTACCAGGGAAGTTCTGACGGAGCATGAAACTTATCCTTGCTTCTCTGTAGAGGCTGCCACTGAAGAAAGGAAAGTCCATTCACTCATTTGGAAAGCAACAGAACTGTAGCCAGAAGCAGGACAGGCTGCTGTGTACAAGGCCAAGTTAATAGTAAGCTTTACATACAGTACCTACAAAGTCACATCACTAGTATTCCATAAAATACGAGTGTTTCTTTATGCATACATAACAGAACTAATTGCCATTACTAAATGCCATACTAATAGATGGCTGATAAATATTCAGACTCAACTTCTCAATAAGTTCGAAGATGCACCAGAAATTAAGACAGAAAAAAGTTCCCAAGAAGAAATGACCCAAAATAGTTCTCTCAGCTATTTCCAAGAACATTCAGATTAACTAGCAGAGCTGCATCTAGCACCATCAGAAATCTTGAGAATAGCCTTCCCCTTTTAGCAGGCAAGTTTATTGCCACTCAATTTTCTCTTACATGCATCTGCTGTATAACAATAGAAACACACCAAGCGTCCTAAATTGCAGATCTCCACTGTCTTTTTGCATCTGAAACATAGGAAATTATGTTACCCACCACGTACAAGATGAGTTTCACACCTGTGACTGAATATGTACTTCCTGCTTCTTGAATCTCACCTGGGAGCTACCAGGAACACTTTCTTTGGGGGCTCTTAGGAGCTGAACGAATGTTATCTCAAGTGTATTTGCATTCTCTGCATATTCTTTTTGAAATCAACCATATCAACAGTGAGAGAGTTTTACAGACATGGATTTTTAGACAGGCCTGGAAAAAAGACACACACACACAAGAGAATTTCCTAACAAAGAGGACACAGGTTTGTAACTCTCCGTGATGACATTGATGCCTTTTTATTGCAGCTCTGAAACTCTTTAAATAATTTGCACTTAAGACTAAAAGACAGAAAGTATGGATAAAGGTCCTTGTTCCAGAAACATGCTACCCTCTGGAAACTTGCTGCTCTGAGTGGAATATGATAAGGTTAGGAAAAATGTATGTGCAATTCTAATTTTGGCATTCAGTAGATTATGTATACAAATACTGCTCTTTCTAACTTTTCCGTAATAGTGGTCTTGATTAAAGAGCATTGTTCAGGAAGGGAAGCACATGCATTCCTAGATGGCATAAATATGCTGCAAATGTTAAACACGTGCAGCAATGATACATATGAAAGAAACCACTGTACTTACATAAGCAGTGTTTGAAAAAAATGAGTTAAACTGCACAGCTAGGTAAGCATGGGTTAAACCCAGGAATGCCTATTGCTGCCTCCAAATCAAAAAACTCATAGCAATAAAGGTAAAAAGGCATATAGATAGAGAGTCAATTTAAGATACCAGAACAAGATGAACTCTTTTCTTTTTCTGATCAAATATTTTAAACTGTTAGCTTGCTCTTCTATTATTTGCATCCTGTTTAGCTTCATCTATTTCCTATTCTTTAAATTTGTATAATGTTATTTACAAACAAATTCAGCTCCTTAAGTTGATGACTCATAGTCTCATTTCTACTGCAAAAGTTCTCCCCTCAGTCCATCTCCTGAAAACCTGGTTGTCTGCTCAAGCTCAACATCATTAAAAACACAGTTCCTTATCCTCCTCCTGCCAACTACTTAATCTCCGGATTAACACAGATAGCAGTATCATATCTGCCATTACAGCCTGTAAACCAGACCACAGCTTCAACTTAAATCTCTCTTTGGACCTTCACATTCTAAGTCTATTAATGGAGGCAGTGTCTTGCTATTTTTTCCTCCTCCAAATAATTGTTTTTTTCCTCCAACCCATTCTGTCATTCATATTTCAGTTGTGAAAACACGTTTAAGGGTATTGCAAAAGTTGTGAGTCCAAGCGTTCACCTTAATACTCTAACCCTTAAAAAAGCAGTGTACTTGCCCATTTTTTATATCCCTTCAATCTGGTTTTGCGATTCAAAACCAAGGAATAGTGTGACCAACGTTAACCAAAAACCACCCCCGTATACATACAATCCGGTAGTTGTTTTTAGCACCAATTATAACTGACACTAGCTTGAATAATTTGAACTTTTGAGTGCTCACAACTGCCAAGTCATTAAAAAAATGTCTGGTGAGGCACACCTTCTCCATATCTGTCAACTAAATCAGAATCCCATATGTTTAAGGGGTATCACTCAGGAAAATTATAGAAGTGAGTGACACTCCCTGGAGAAGATTCAGAAGAGATTTCTGAGAGACACATGTATGAAGAAAAGAAAGAAAAAGTTGTCTGGTGTCGAGCTGTAAGTGGTGAACTGAAACTTAAGGAGGGAAGAGAAGAACAACTAAGCTTTTAAAATACAAAAAAAAAAAAAAAAAAAAAAAAAATCCAATCATTTCTGATAATAAGGATTTTTCCTGAATTGCCAAGAAAGTGCTGCAAAGTAAAAACTGAAGTATACCTGAAACTGAACAGCAATAAGATACATTGCTAGAGATGAACACAAAAACAACATAAAAGATGACAGAAATTAACTCATTTAAATAGGTCTCAATCACATAAGAATTGTTAAAGCTATTACAGGAATGTATGTTTTTATAGAAAAAAATGCTTACAAATTTATTTTTTCATTACTATAAGTAATGAAGTAAATAAGTAAATAAGTAAAAAACTGATCTTCCCTTGTTGACATACCATGACAGCAATGTTTGAAAAGAAGAGAGCTGTACGGATATCTCCACGCTAGGTCAAACATGGATGGGAGCAGTTGGATGAGGATGCGTCCCTCTTCTTTACCTTTAGCCATGGATTTCCTTCTGGTGCACTTCCTGAGGATAAGTCAAGTCCCACCGCACACGAATGACACAGAACAGAGTCAAGCCAACTTACCAGAAACAAGCCTCATAAGACAGAGTCAATTCAGAAACCTGCTTCACAATAAATACTAGGGAATTATATGTTTGTGCTCTTTCACGATAAACTGCTCTATACAGTTTGTAGACAATTCATTATTAGTACACAATTCTGCAACTTCGGCTCCCATTGGTGAGGGGGAGGTGGGAGGACTTTTTTTTTTTTTTTTTTTTTTTTTTTTTTTTTTTTTGGAGAGTGGATGAGAACACAAGACTACATTCCTTTGTGAGTCTAGGAAAGCATAAGAGGACAGGTGCATTATTTTTAATTGTTAAACAAGGAAATCTTCTAAAAAGTTAATCATCTGACTCTGTGCTATTTAAAAGAAAACATGCTCTCATAATAAGCCCAATCTTTATTTTTTTCCATGTAAATATTACTTGAAATCCTAAATAAATAAATAGCACTTATAAAGGCTAGATCAGCTTGCAGTTTTTTCCTCGAACTGCAGACCAACGGATTTCCAACTCCTTCATATTACTTCAGGGTTAATCTCTGAAGATCTCATTTAGACAAGAATTTTCACGCTGTTTCCAGCTGGTAATCAATAGCTGAAGTTAACTAAGTCTGTAAATCCTAAGATAGTTCATAAACATTTTTTCTTCCTTTGATTGAATAATTCGCAGGAAAGTACAGAACTAGGCTAGAGCAAAAGACTATGGCTAGTCATATTCCAGATAAATAGCGTAATTCATCCATATACTATTTGCATGATAGGCTACTTACAGATCAAATTTAAAAAAACAGTCTAATTACAACCAGAAAACCGCAAAATAAAACTTCATGGCAACATTAATGCAATGAATTCATGCCCAAAAGCTTCAAAATAAAACATCATGGCAACATTAGTGCAATGAATTCATAAACTGAGGCAATCAAATAAGTGCACAGAGAACTGGTATAAAATTTTCTGTACTTGATTTTCTTCCATAATGCAATCAGTGATATCTTGATCATTTCTTTTTTGAATGAATGAAACGAATTTCTCCTTTTAAGACTCATTTCAAGTCAAGTCTCACTTTCGAGTCATGGATATTTAGGTTGTTTTCAGCTACACTTTTGTTGAACAACCATCTTATTTATTCCTCCTCAGGATTACCCAGATATTACTCTCATTGTTCCCTCATTATGTGCTGATGAGTCATTGTGTTAAGACTTTGTAGCAGTGGAACAAAAAATGTGCACCACAAAACTTCTGACAGTCCCAGATTTTACATTTGCTAGAGAATACAGGTAGAAAGACAAGCATTTTTGCTCCTGAAAGCACCAGCAAACTTGTACCAGTTATGGTCTACACCAGCAAAGCCAATCTTTTGCTAAACCAGTTTAGCAGACATGTGAAATGCTATTTGCAGAAACATTTGACACTGACAAAATGGGTCATGGGATAAATTTTCAATAGAATACTGCCCATGAATTCAGAAGATACAGAATTCACACTTGAACTTCTGTAATTTATTCACCTCCCTGGGAAACTTATTTTGGTAAGAGAATGATGTTCATGATTTGAAATACACAGAGAACTTGCATACGTACTGAAGCATTTTCCTATTATTCTATCTTTCCGAACAATTCTAAATGAACATTTGAATCATGATTTTTCTTTTAAAGATAAAAAAAGAAACTGGCTTAACATTTTGCTTCTCAGTCAAAAAGTCATAGACTTCGTCCTCTCAAATGAAAAACACACTCCTCCACATGTTCTCTCAAGTTCTTTATGGCAGTTACTAACACATAGAGAGCTCATGAAGCAAAGGAACAAGCAAAGACAAGGTATTTGATTTAATTGGATGTTAAGGTAAGAAGCATAGTATCTTCCTCATGCCAAGTATTATATCCTTATTTCTGCATCAAACTGTATGAATATATATCTATACATTTCCAAGTATTTTTAAAATCATTCTACATCCCAGTGAAAGGCTTTTTCTAATTCAAGAAAAATTCAGGCATATACCTGCAGCAGAGGTGTTGAAACTTAACGGAAACATTTACTTAAAGCTTTGAGGGTTAAAAGACTCATTGAACATTTTATAGTGGGAAAGGCTCTACTTTGGTGAATGCAAAATTAAACAAAACATTATTATCTTCAGCTTGAGGGCTTTCCTGTGCCTGTTCAGGTAGAAAGATAAATGCCTCCCCTGGAGCTGCAAGGGCATGTCTGAAGAGAAATGTAGATAAGATGCTTGCTGTTTTTCAGGTTTTGACTGTTGCTTTTCTTTACAAAGGATAGAGGGCTAGAGCCTTGTAGTGAAGTTTTAAAATCCAACACACGTAGTAATATCTTTTCCAGAGTATCTACTGTCCTCTGTATTTTTCTTGGGAAATGAAGACTTGTCCATATGCAATGATTTAAAGATTTTCCTCCTAAAATGAAAGCATTTTTACTCAGCTGTGCAAGTAAAAGTAAGCCTTGATGTCTACACAGAGGTTTGAAATGCACAGCAGGTCTTCCAAAACAGGAAAATCTGAAGGGATTGCGAGTGGCTGGAGGAGACAATACAATAACATTGCCAGTGAAAAAAAAGGACAACTGTCAGACAAATAGGCTTCCAGGGAATACCAGAAGTCAAAGCAGGTAGGGAGAAACTCAAGGAGAATGCAGCATCTGATTCTTCCTTTTTCAACAACCCCATTTTAAAAAGGTATACACTACCAGGACTTTAAATTGTACCATCCAACACCATCCAAAAACAAGTATAAAAAATATATAATTACTAAATAGGTAAAATAACATAGCCTAATTTTGCAGAAATCTTATAAAATATTGCCTATATATATAAATAGCGCAGGAAAGGAATCCATGAGTTTTTTTAAAAGCTTTTCATACATCAAGGCTACAATGTGATCCACCACGTTTAAAATGCATCTGCATTGCAATTTAAGATGTAAACAAGTCTAATATTATTAAAAAAAAAAAAAAAAAACCTTATGCCTTTATTATGTCCAGCAAGTTAGCAAGGTTTTCATGAAGTGAGCATCTGAAAAACTCATTCGACTGAACTGCCTTAGATCCTGAAGTACACAAATATAACTGATACGGAAGAGTCACTGCATTTACACTGCAAATTAATCATTCCATCTTTCTGCAAGGTTTCCTTCTTTCCTTTCTAATTGAGCAGTTAGCTAAATTGCCTGGGAAGCAACCTGAACTCTCAGTGACCTTCGTTATCCAAACAGAGAAGTTTGGAGCAAAGCAACTATTCAAACCATGAACTCAAACAGTTTGGACAGCAAAAAGAGCTCTCCCCAGTTCTACTCCACTCATGCAGGATGCTCTGATAAAGTTTGGTTAACATGACTTTGGCAACGTGTTCTTAAACTGCAGTAAACTTACAATGATCTCACTCAACTCGCTGTGAAAAAGCAGCCACAGGAAACTGAGGAAAAATAGCAGCATCTCTTCCATCAATCTGACTAGTAAGAGAGCAATGCTTTGACAGTGGAATTTCTTAAGCATCTATCTCCCCCTTTTACAAATTTTCTTATAAAAGGAAAGGGGAAAAAAACCACAATGCCTGTCACATTACTGTAAAAAACGACGACTGCTAGCACTCAAATAACTGTTTATCAAAGGCTATTTAATCAATTTAATTGCCAGTACAAAAAAAATCTTGCCGGATTTCCATTATTTATTATATGTGGAGTTACTCACTAAAGTACTTGGAAAGATTTACTTCCAAGTGGTCACCTACTTAGATCAAGCGCTAAATCACTGACTCTGTGATGGTGTTTGTTTAGGTGGCAGCAGTTTAGCTGGCCGGGCCTCAATGGCCCCTCACTGAGATCTCTGTGTGTGTGGCCCCTTTTGCATTGCAGCTGGCTTGACACACAAGTCCCACTGTATAGCAAAGCCATTGTGATTTTAATGTGACTCTCCACGGTCCACTTTGCCCTCACCACCCTAAAAACAGCTCCTAAGGGCAGGGTGTTGAATGCCCCTGTGGCAAAGCCACCTGTCCTAAGGAAGATAAATCACACAGCCAATTAAAGAACAAATCTCAAGGTATGAATTTTAGGTTCACCTTCATCACCCTGAAATGTAGCTAGAACAAATACTTTCAAAAGTTTGGGGCTCCAATTTATCTTCTTCAATCACAGTTTCAAAAGACTAAATTAAAATTCTCATGGGTTTTCCTTATTTTAAATTATGATTATTATATGGATATTTCCTCTAAAGCAGGTATGAACTATTTGCAACCTGTGGAGGTTCACCATCCATAAGCAGCCTCTTTCACTAAACAAATCTAACTCCCATAGTCTGGAGATTTAGTTTTAGCGTTATCCAGTCTGAAGGGTGCCGAGGTAGTCACAGCATTTACTTTAAGCATTTAGCTTTGGTGGTAGATATTAGCCATTGTGAGGAACCTTCCTCTCCATCAATTGAGCAGGTGAATTAGACTGTCAGCTCTAGTCTTCTGAATGACATGCACACAGATGCTGTAAATGACACTCCTGATCCCTATTTATGCCAATGGCAAAAAGCTATATAAAAACTGTCACAGGAATTTCACATTTGAATGCAGCTTGTCTTTTCAGACCTCCTAAATTGCTTCAGGTGTCCAATGCCTTCAAAGTAGAGCTCTCACTAACAAAGCTAATTCTAGCTGTAGTGATCCAGTACAAAAGAAGAGGAAGTGACTTTGGAGAACCACAGACAAATTTTTAATCTCTAAATTCATTTACTTCCACAAGCAAATAAGTACAATTACTTTCTCCTACCAGTAAGCAAAGGAAACCAAACTGAAATCAAAGGATCTGTTTTTAAGTTGACTTCCCAAAGAAGCTGTTTACAATGCCAGCTCTTTATTGTTATAGTGTGGAATCACCTGATTTACTACCACTAAACATCCCACCCAGGCAATGACAGACAGAACAAGCCTTGAATTGAATTCAAGTCAATTTAATTGAAGCCTTGAATTGAAGCCTGTGGCACGAAGAGGCAAGAGGAAGCTGCTTGCAAGAAGTAACATGCACAGTCTACATCCTCCATCCTATTGCTCTGCAACCCCCAATTTGGGGGAAAGGAGGGGTATGATGTGCATGTTACTTCCTCGGTGGAGACATTAATTGCACCACAGGAGCAATTAGTTTGATGGACCTCGGGTCAATCACAATCTGGGCAGGCAACCACAGATTTTTGCGTTAGAAATCACCTATTAGATCATCTAATGTACAATGCTGCCAAACGGGATAGTTACTTATAGTGTATTTTCCACTCTTTTGTCCAATCTGGTTCTAAGTAACTGAAGCAATAGGGCTGCTACCGTATTCTCTGGCAAACGCTTCAACAGTAAAATAGATTTCAACATTAGAAAATGTTTCCTAATATGTCTATATTTTCCTTTGCTTAATGTCACACCAGCATTCTTATTTGCTCTCCTGCAGACCACCCAGTACACTTTTGGGTGCAGCTTTGTATTTTAGGAAAGGAGACGAAGTAAACTTCCTTTAACAAGTTGCTATCAAGGAAAAATAATTTCAGAGTATTTTCTTTAGTACAGTTATGGAAAACAAACTCCAATATCTTATGTATTTTATCCTTATTAAATGATTATCATTAGTCATTAGTCCAAAGTCACCAAGAGGAATTCTCTACCAGAAAAATGGAAAAAAAATGTGCAAGGACACAAACAAAAAATAAACACAGTAATAAAAACTCAGAAAACCTTGAGCAGTTAGACTATTTGAAATTATGCATTAATTGCATTATATATACTGAATATTGGTAATTACCAAACTGAAAAATATCCTCGTCAACAGAAAGTCCAGCAACAGTGGTAACACAGCTACCTTCACTTCAGTTGATAATTGTTAAATTACTAATCCATAGCATTGTGATTGTAGAATTTTACATGTAAAACTTATCAATATGTTCTTATGCAGTTGTAAATGAAGCATTTCAAATTTACCATCTAATGTATGAAAGCTTTCGTTATTTATGCTACAAGAGGAACTTAATCTAATTCATATATGAGGCTCACTAAGCACCTACAGAGCGTATTTCACACATGCAGATATTTGGAGAACTGATCCACCAGGATGGTGCAATGCTGTAGCAGTATATGCTTCTCCCATGGGGATATAGTATATATAAGGCAGAATTTTACTGCTATCATTAGGGTACCTTTCTCAGGACTTTCACTTCTTGATTTGCAGTAACCAAAATTAATGAACACTTTACTGTCAATAACTATTGGTGATTAAAAACACATGAAGTACTTAAATACTATAATACCATAAAATCAAATAAATACTACAGGATCTAAAAATAAAAATCATATAGACTTTTTTCTTAACAGCAAGACAGAACAAGAAACAATTTGTATGGGAGTGGGACATTCTCTGAGGTGTTTTTAATATGCTCATTCTAGCTGGGTTACACACCCAGATCTCCAGATTGGAGATCTTCTGCGATAAGGAACATGTCACATCTATACATAGCTTTTAGGGCAGCAGCTATTTACATAGTGTATATACATTATTTTACATCACATGTTGAGACCAGGACAAACTATTAGTCAGTAGGCAAACCAGGACATAACTCACAAGAAACAGCAATACATTCAGAAGAAAAAAGGCAAATGGTTTTGTTGAAACTCTGCACTGGAAATTACTGCCCAAGGAGATGGGCAGAGGTGACTGCTACTCAGGGTTAAATCACCACCCATGCTCTAAAACAGGTTTCATTACTGCTACTTAAACAAGTTTGTGCATACAGTTACACAGACACCTGTAACGAAGGGTGTATGCTCCCCTGTCCTGAAGAGGGCATGAAACCATAGCGCTCCATACCCTGTGGGAAACAAAACATGCTTTTGAAGTAATGGATAGCTGCATGATTAGGTACCCATTTCATGGCTCACAAAGCACACCAATTCATTTCTGAAGCTTTAATAACTCTTAACATTCAGTATTCCAATTCCCAATCAACCACATCTTTACATATTCTTTTCCACAATCTCTTCCTTTGTTATACATCAAATGTTAAAACTACTTTGCTTTAAGAATAGCAATCCTCTAATTGTTCCCCAGAATTTAATGGTTTTTCTCACAACGATGATTGATGATATAATGGGGGTAGAAGAGAAGCAGGGAATTTACAAGAAGCATGATGTACACCCTTGCCAAAATTGGAACCGATTGCTTCCTTTTCCTTTATGCACACGTTTTAAAATAAGGACATGAAGACACACATCTCCTTCCATCTGAGTAGTACATCTAACAAAAGAAATGAAGTACATTTTAAGTAACAGTCAAAAAGCATTCTTCACAAGACTGGAAATAATAGGTTTAATTTGTGCATATATATACTTCCTGAAGTAGGAAAAAAATGGAAAAAAAGAACATTCACAATGGCTAAACAAAAGATGTAAAGATAAATAACCTTTCAGAATAACAAGAAGTGGTAAGGGATGCACATGACTTAAACTGAGTAATTAAAGTTGCAGAACAGTCTCTCTGTTTCCTCAGCAGTAGGTGAAATATGCATTTTAGCTGAGGTTGAGCCGTTTAGAAGTTCAAAATTCAAGATTAGCTCTGATGCCAGAAGATATACAGCATGAGTAAGTATCTTGACAAGGACTTTGCAAAAGTTTGAAACATCATTCTATCATAAACTCGAAAGCTATTTGTAATTGTGATCAAGGCTCTGGCCATATCTTTTTAGATATTTATTCAGCACCAGCAGAGGGGAAGGTGTGACCCAAGAAAAGTCATCATCCTTCCTAAAAGCACTCTTTCAATGCCCAATGCAGAAAGCATGCTAACAATTAGGACTTTTTTTTTTTTTTTTTTTTTTTAAATCAGGACATTTTTTTTAACTAATTTGGCCAGATTATAATTTTCCCAAATTGACATAAAGATGTTTTCATAAGAATTATGTTTCTGGTAAGTCTTAATTGATGGAAACATATATTAGGTGGGGCCACATATATGAAGATATTTTCCAATAATAAAATATAGTATGTATTTCATCTGTCTGGTATTTAGAATATATTACGTGTTACACAGACAAGAAAAACAGGATTGTTAGAATTACTGTTCATAATTTCTAAGTAAAATTTGGTCCTGACCTTGTAGTACTGCTGTAATGCAGCGCTCTGACTGTGACCCGCTGTGAACAGGGCTCGACCCTGGGTGCTCCCAGGAAGCGTGGAGCTGCAGGCACAGAGCCCAAAAGGCCTTGGGTAAGGGAACAGAAAAACTGATAATGCAGATTGGCAGACTCATATCACCTAATAGCTGGCAGACTAAATACAGGCCAAAATCATCCTCCAGTTTCCTGTACAACACAAAGGCAGACATGTCTGCACTGAAGTACCATTTCAAGAAGTCTGACTGGGGTCCAGTGAATCTTTTCCTCCATTGCCTAAAAGGAAGCAAACTCTTAACATAAGCAACAAGCATCGAAGTGAGGTGCTTCAAAATTATGTAGTATGAAAGCTACTTCAAAGTCATTTGAAGTATTTTTTGCTCATCCCTTCTAAAAGATACATTTGTATAAAAACACTCCATATATACTTTTAATGTACATATACTGCATTCTTTGACTATTTCTAATTTAGAAAGAAAAAAATAATTTCACCTTTAGCTTCAACAAAAGCATCACAAAAAAAGGTGGGGTGTTTTTTTTTTTTGTTTGATTTTCATTTTAAGTCAGACACCTCTGTTAGGTACTTGAAAGGTGATTATTGTTTTCTCCCCAGATAACTTGCCACAGGAGGAAGAAAAGCTTGCTTCAACACTGGCAATCCTTAGACACCGTGGACTGCCCTCTGGGCACAGCTCCACGCTTGATTTTTTTCTCCAGGAAAAAGACATTCCTCCTCTCCTTTGTCTCCTAAAGCATTTCCGTTATCTCATCACCACAATTTACTTCCCCTCCAAAGTGTCAATGCAACTGACTGCAAAACTGTGCCGTGAGCTAGATCTGTGCAAAGATCCAGCCAAATCAGCAATTCCTTTTTAAAACAAATTATTTCATTGCTGTAGCCGAGAGGCTGCTCTCGCCAACAGCTGCCCCAGCACAATTGAAGCAGTGACAAGCCTTGGCAGAGGCATCTCTTCAGGCTGGGGGGAAGAAAGCAGAGTGACAAACAGGGTTTCCTTAAACACTAAGCCACTAAACTGGTGGCAGCTAAAGGTGTCTACAAGAGAAACTAGACTACCTTCCCTCCTACTTTAAAAGAAACTCTTATACAGTCAAGAAATTGGCAGAGAATTGCATTTCTAGTCACAAATTAATGGTGTTTCAAGCACAAAACATGTTAAGTGATTGCTTTCAAATTAAAGTAATAGGAAAAAAAGATTTAAAAAAACATTTTGGCATATGAAAGTAATCTTTCTAAATTTTCTTTCTAAATGAATAGGGAGAAAGGGAAGAGGCAAAGCAAATCAAAAATATATTAATGGCAAGGAATAAAAAAAGGTAAAAATACATCTGAAGTTAAGAGTCAAAAACAATGAATTTTATGGGATTATGGGATATTTCAGTTATCCCAGTTTATGGGATATTTCAATTTAATACCAAACTGCAACTCACAACTTAGGCATGCATGAGGGATTTCTTGCTAACAGAAAACAGAACTGAAAACTTATTTACATTTGGAAGTAATACTCTAATGTCATTTAAAAAGGCAATAGAAACTTCAACCTGAAATGCATATCCTATATCTATTTGATTTTGAGAAAAATCATAAAATACACAAGTTCAATGACTCGGAGGTCATTCTTACCCTTCAGGTTTAACACTGAAATTTAAACATTTAACTTTACTTACAGAAACATCTTTCAGATTTTTTTCATAGGAGAAATGACACTCTGCATCTTC
>JAVCKT010060473.1:0-16127 GCA_032273925.1 Rhynchotus rufescens
GAAGGGGCCAAGCTCTTCTCAGTGGTGGCCAGTGACAGGACAAGGGGCATACCAGGACAAGGCAGTTCCATCTCCAGGTGAGGAGGAACTTCTTTCCTGTCAGGGTGACAGAGCAGTGGAACAGGCTGCCCGGGGAGGTTATGGAGTCTCCTTATCTGGAGGTCTTCAAACCCGTCTGGATGCCGCCCTGTGCCCCGTGCTCAAGAGGGACGAGGTGAGCTCTCGAGGTCCCTTCCAACCTCAACCATTCTGTGATGCTGTGATATCAGTCATGGTGCAAGAGGGATTTAAATCAGCTCTCAATCTTTTCCAGCCCCTCAGGGCTCACAGAGCAGAGGCTGCTCCTGCTCGCAGTTATTCCACCGCTTGCCTTTGCTCCCCTCATGATGCAGTTCAGAGCGATCCTGAGGGCGACAAACACCAGCCCTGCCCACAGCTTCATACAAGGGCTGCTTGTTCCCTTTCCAGGAAGCCTATCAAAAAGTATGGTTGAAAACAAATTACGTGGTCTTTGCAAAATGGTGGAATATCGAATGTACTATTAACTAACGAAGTTTTAAGTAACTCGATCTGTCAGCTATTCCATTTCCAATCATTGTGCACTCTTTTAAAAAACTTTTTTTTTTTTAACCGAACCTATCCAAAAGACAGCTTGACCCAAAGCATTCAGCCTTTGCTTAGATCACTAAGAAGATTAGAGACTGTTTCCAATCCACATTCAGGGTCCACACACAGAAAAAAAGGCATTATGTAAATAGTGCAGCCTTGCCAGAGCCTCCCTCCAAATTCATTCCCAATTGACAAGGAAACAGAGAGCACCGAGTCAGAGCAGTGTTAACTGTAATCATAATTTAACAATCAGAGCAGAACAAACAACGCTTCTGGATCTGTTTGAATGTATCCCAGCAAGGACTACACCAAATTAAAACAAATACAGCTGACTCACCTGCTAAAACCCAGCTAAGTTTTGTAATTTTTTTTTTCCTTTATTCTAAGTTAATACTGGAAAACTTCACGAAAGCACCTGGCCTCCTGGAGTTCAGATTTCAAAAGACAGAAAGTGTTTCCACTTGTAGCCACCCTGGCCAGAGCGCCTGCCTGAATGCCCCACAGAGAATAAAAGGATTTCTTTTTCCCATGGGACACAAAGGGACGCTATTGATATTATGCAAAACGTACTCGCAGTCTGTAAATGCCAGGCTTGTTAAGTGTTGTTAAGGTCTTGGGAGTATTAACATATACTTAAAAGTCATGCTTTTTCCCCAACCACCAAGAAGAAACTGCTTTCCAACAAGGGGCCCCTGACCACACATCCAGGCTGGTTTTCAGCTTCACGCCATGCGCTGCGGCTACATGGAAAACAATAAAACCCAGCCGGAGGCAGCTTTGACTGCCCAAATCTAACTCATTTTCTGGAAGATATTATAGATAACCTTAACACCAAAATGGTGTAACAAATACATTTTTTACCTTATCAATTTTCCATCCAAAAAAGAAAAAAAAAAAAAACATACACAGAAGCAGATATAGTATTTAAAACTCCCTGGTAGGAATTAATGAAACCTCTCTTGGCTTCCTCTTCCAGGACCACAAGCAGCACAAGAAACGCAGCTGCTAAAATTAATCCCCAAGCTGCAGATGGGAATTAGATGACCTGAAGACTGACAACAGTGCTTTGGATTCTAGGTCTTTAAGGAAGAATCACCATCATTTCCTACACCTTGCTTTGCCAAATCCGAAGACCCCAAGGATTCAAGGTCTCAAGCAAATGTCTTAGCTACATGCTTAAGTGCCAAACAGAGGTGGACTAACAAATGTTTGCACGTGCTCTCCTGAATGACAGCCGGGAAACCAAGCTGAAAGACTCCCGTGCGTAGACCAGGCTTGGTAAAGGCTGCACTGCCGTTTATTTAATGCACCAACCCCCTGAGCCACTTCACACATTGCACTTGCTCTCAGAAACTGGAAGTAAAGCTCGAGCAGGTCACCACCCCCCGTGAGGAAACTGGGGCGCAGCAAAGAGCACCTCAACTGTTTGCTCCTAACCAGAGCCACTGTCCTGGTGCCATTTCTTCCACTATTGATTAATTTGAGACACTCAGCACTGTGACCTGTTTTTTCCTTCAAACACATTACATTTTGCAGCTACTTGGGAAGCCTTACTTGCTTTTCCATAATATTAGACTGAATGTAAGTAGCGACGAGAATCGGATACAACTTCAACAGGCAGCGATGGCAAGGCTAATCCACACGGAACCGTCTCATTCATAACCTTGAACTTTTCCAACCAGGAACAAAGCATGTGTGAAGATGCTTTTTACTTTATTTATTTATTCTTTATTTACACTTTACTTATTACATCTTTATTAGCATACAGAATGAGGGCTACCAAAACACGTCCCCCAAATGAAGGCCCACATATGTTTTTGCCAGACGAAGCTACTTTCAGTGGGTTTTTTGGCAAGATTAATTTCTACACGACTAGTGCTATGTGCCAGTGCATGTTTCCTAACGGAGCTGTACTCCCATCAATCCCCCCTTCTCCTTGAAAACCCCTTCGCTCTGAGTGTGCAGCAGAGGCTTTGCGCCGCGCAGCTCTTGCTGAGCTGCGTGTCTGTGGGTATTGCAGCAATGCCTGCAAGCGGTGCCTCTGTACGAACAACATTCTTCTTCTCCAAAAGAGCTGGTTTCCAAAGAGCCAATTAAGTGAAAACCAAGCCCGCATTCTTTCCTGGTTTCACCGAGAAACGGTGCTCTCTCGTTTCTAAGCACAATAATGGAGGAATTAATAACGATATAGAGGCAGTAGGCTGAATTTGCTAGCTCTTCTCTGAACACGCTGTAGCACATCAACGGGATTATTC
Organism: Rhynchotus rufescens; assembly: GCA_032273925.1. Classification (NCBI taxonomy): domain Eukaryota; kingdom Metazoa; phylum Chordata; class Aves; order Tinamiformes; family Tinamidae; genus Rhynchotus; species Rhynchotus rufescens. Next base: position 2,865 of record JAVCKT010060473.1, read on the forward strand.
ACAAGCAAGAGCCAAATCCTACAAATGGTATTTTTCCGATTCTTTTCTATCCATGACAAAACCCAGAAAAGGTAACAAAATCACCAGTTACTCTGGCAGCAGGCACCATTTGCTGAAGCTCTCTGCTCCCCAGCAGGGCAAGAGCGCCCGTACGCCCAGCGGCGCTGGCTCCTCCGCGGGCCACAAAGGCGCCGCAGAGCGGAGGCACTGGGGCCGGAAACCAGCTCCAGCAGTGGGGAAGAGGTGCCGATGGGGAAATGGGATAGAACGCAGGAATTAAAGAAGAAGGGGATACATGTCAGGATACATGAAGGGGGTTGAAGTGTCTGGATGTATTAACAGGGTGACCTGCAGGGTTGTTGCACTAAGGGCGCCGCGATACAGAAATACCTCGACCGGAGCAACCAAAGGCAGAGGAGCCCCCCGCGAAAGGGTCTGGTTTGGCTGCAGCTGCCCTGGCCAAGCGCGGCCGGCCGGGGCACGCGGGGACCGGCTGCAGCAAAGGGCCAAAGGAAACCTCAGAAACCAAGACCTGTGCAGGGCAGCAAACGAGCAAATAACCTAGCAAAAGGCCATAGAAAACGGCCCAGAAGGATTCTCAAAGCAGAACCTGATTGTAAGTGATACATATGGCAGGGAGAAGGGAGAATAATGCTAACGAGAGGTAGTTTTATATATAAATTTATTAATGATGCCTATTGAGCTCCTTACCAAAAAGTTCACATGTTGGAAACTTACTAAATGAGAGACAGTATAATTATTTAAGACAGTCTTATTCATAAGCCACTTAAAAACAAATTAAAATATATCAACCAAAATCAAAACATACACTTTCCTTGGAAGCAATTTACAGTTCACAAGCAGAGCTTTAAAATTCATGTGTGTGGGCAGTTTGTTTATTTTTTATGTAAAGTGCTGAAACTTCTCTAAGTAGACGTAATCATCACTTGCTTTCATGTTCTGTCCTGAAGCATGACTTTTCATTGCCATCCAAAAAAGAGATTTCTGGGTGTACAACCAAACAAACTGAGCTACAAAACATTTCAAAGCTTTTAAGCTTCACTCCCAGGGAACAAACCGAGCAATACCTAACCAGTCTCAGTTGCTTTCACGAGACTTCTGCCCATGGAAACCCAGTCATTTGTACACATGGTGTCCTTATTTGTAGTGCCTTTCTCAGGGAAATCAAGTCGTGAAACTCTGTTTGCACTGAAGAGGCCCATAGAAAAAAAATATATATATTTTAAGCATACTTCTTTTCTAATTAAAATCTATAGCCATTGAATCCACATGGCAATTGTTTTATAACAAAAAGCTGATTTGTTAATCAGCCACAGTGTTAATACTTGAGACATTTGTGACAAAGACAATTATGGATCAAATTATTTGACTGACAATCTACTGCATCTCTATTAAAAACGAAAGTTAATCATTCTGGCTCAAGCATTTTGTCCTGCCTTGCTCCAGCTGATCACGCAGCAACATGACGGTCTCCAGAGCTGCTGGTTCCTCCTCAGCTCCCCGTGCAGCAGGAGGGGAGGGCGGATTTGTCCGTTCACCCATTCACACTCTGTTCCTGGGAATCCTCGCTAAAAACGGCAATTAGTAGGAAATGCAACACGCAGAGGGAGCGGGTTTGCGTAGGTCCTGTGCAGAGATGGGATTAGCCGTCTGTGGGGAGTGCAGATGGTGTTTATCCTGCCCGGGGTGCGGAAGGAAGAGCCACTCTGCGGCTTTTCCATGGCTTCACACGGATCCCACCAGCAGCATCGCTGGGATAACCCCCCACATCACCCACAAGCACTCAGGGCCCCCCTCAGATCCCAAATGGTGCCAAGGCCACCAACACTGCGGGGACGACGGCTGCTCCAAGCACTCGAGCTGCTGCTTTACCCACTGTAGAGCACGCGTCCCTCGTCCCGGGAAACACTCCTGCTCCCTCTTCTCTTTTGCAGATAGGAAACCGATGGCCACACACACAGCGTCGAATCAGTCCGGAAAACCACCGACACGCTCTGGATGGGGGCCATGGCTATCCGAATCATGTATGAATCTTATTTTTTCTTATTTTACTCAGCTTTCTTGGTCCATTTGCACTTCTATTTGCTAGAAAGATTTCAGTATCAATAGAGGAATGTGCCATGGACAGCTGCAGTGAATTATGACACATCTCGCTGTGGCTGGCATCCTTCCTAAAATCTTCAATTCCAAAATTGTAGGAATAGATACAAACTTTAATGTGAATTAATTCCCGTGAATTATAAATACAATAAAGGGCTAATTTCTTGCTTCAACTTGAAAATATATTAATTTTATTTTAACATCATAACTCTTGGGGAACAGAAACAACTCTTTGTTTCTGACCGTTTTGGAGAAACCATGCAGAACTGAGCACAAATAAGAGCCTAAAGATAGAGAGCAAGAAAACAACTTCCTGCCGATAATCTGAAAGCCAAAACATGGTGAGTCCTCCCGAGGGTTTGCAGTGCCGCCCAGGAGCCGCTTGCTCACTGCTGAGCGTGCGGGTCGCAGGAGGAGGCCAAGCCGAGCTCCTCGGCCGCCTGCGATGGCGGCAAGCAGGGAGGCTGCCACGTTTTCAGCAAGAGCTACTTGGAAATGCTGGATATTCTTCTCCACAGAAAATGTCTTTGCATACTCCTAAAAGCAAAGTCACTGGAAAAGAGAGAGATAATTTGAAGTATTTGAGAAGTCTACTCAGCTCTTGCTGCTTTGTTTTCAATTGCAGATAAACTATGTTTGCACATTATTTCCACCGCATCCAAATCAGTCTCACCATTCTTATCTGAGGAGGAGCCTTGTAGAACAAAGTATGTTTTACAGTGTAAGAGCTATGTCCTTGACAGAGAAAACTATTTGGGGAAAAAAAAAAAAAGTATCTGCAGAAAGAAACAGCCAAGAACCAGCTCTTCATCAAAATCTCATTATCTAAAGAGAAAAAGCGAAAATGGAGAGAAGCTAATCACCTTCTCCAGCAAACCATGCATGAGTACTTCTTTTATAAGCAGAGCTCTTAAAATAATTAAACTATTTCGTGCCAAGTATTCCGCAGATCTGCCCCATAGATAATTATTTACCAGTTCTCAGTTACCTATCACGAACGATGCATCTCTGCAAGTGAGGCAGGAACTCCCTGCTCAATTTTTCGAGTTCAAAGTCTGCCCTAAAACCACCCGCGTCTATAGAGGCATCTACTACACGTCCGCTGAAACACATGCCTTTTCATGACAGATTTCCCAATGCCTTCCGGAGCAGGCATCTTAAAAGGAATTACCTCTCTGAAGGGTAATTAATACTGCAATGTCCTCAATCAAAGGCGAGTAAGGTTATCACGGAGGCGATCGCTGCCCAGCGCTCTCCTGCACACACTCAAAGGCCAATTGTTACTGCTCGGCAGCTCTTTTCTGTACAGTCACCGTGAGGGCTGAAACTCCAGGGTAGCTACTTTTAAAATAAATAAGGCTTTGGAACAAAGCACGGGCAACTAGAAATGCAAATACCTTAATCTATTTCAAACACTGCTACCTTATGCGAGATGAAAGCTGGTTAGCACCAGCTTCATGAAGGAGGGTTTCATTGCGACTGCACAGAGGGACAAATCCATGGCACTGTCAAAATGTCTAAATGGGGATTTGTTGGCATCTCTAACCTGAATTCAGGATGTGCTGTCACATCCCCAAGAAATTCAGTGTGAGGTGCTGAGTGTTGAAGCTTATGGTTTGTTCTACCAGCCACGACATCCGAAAATATCACTGGCCTATCAGAAAGCCCCAGACGAAGTGGCTCTAAAGGGCCTCTTCCATCACCACCATCAGCAAACCTCTGGATGCCCCAGCAGGGAAGGCTTTAAGTGGGAAGAGGCAGGAGGCGGGAAAGGGGCAGCGCGAGCTGTGCGTGACAGCAAGGGAGACACCAGCACGCTTGCAGCATCTTCATTAAAAGGCTTAAATAGCTGCCAAATTAACCTCGAGAGAGATTATCTTTACCTGTCAAAGTGGTAATGAAAGTTATTAATCATGTTATCGTGCTAGGCAGGCAAGACAACAGGGCTTGGTGGGGGATGGCCTAGTTCTCTCGCCTCAGCACTTTGCTCCTCGCACCCAGACGGGATTAGTGCCTGGCAGGAGATGCCAGATGTCTCGAGAGCCATTTCCACAGCAGAAGGTGTCCCGGACCACATGGAGACACCAGCCAGGTTTAACTGGGCACTTGAGGTGAATCTGCAGGCACCAGGAGCTCAGGCACAGACTTCAAGTTTCTTTCGGAACTAGGCACAATCAGGTGCTTTGGTAACTGGCAGACGGGATCTCTGTACTGGAAAATCCCGGGCTAAGAGCTCTGGCTCTGGACGCGTCAGGCATCATTTCTAAGACAACAAATTGCAATCAACACCCGTCCCTCCCTCGCTTTCCAACATGAAAAAGACTGAGCTCACATTTTTTAAAAAAGAGCACAGGGTTTAAATTAAAAGCCAAGCAGGCCACATGTTGACCTCCAATTACACTGCCCAAAATGAAAAATCAGGACAACTGTTTAAGACAGAAAATGACCTCACTTTAATTAATGAAACCTGTCTGTCAACATAATTCACTTAAATACTTGTCACGTTCAAAGCAGCTTTAAAATTACACTAAAGGGATTTACATGAACTGTCCCCTAGCTTTCTGGATCAAGTTAAGGTGCAAGAATACCTTCACTTTCTATCTAGTATCTTTTTTTTTGTTAAAAGAAAAGGCAAAACATGGGGAAAATTAAGTCACTGAATATTTTTATTTCCAAAATTCTGTGCCTGGAAAATGCACTTCTTACTTATTACCTTTGAGCCATCAAAAATATTTTTACAGTGACAAGGCTCCTCAGTGCAGACATGAAAAGTCTAAGCCATGCTGACTAACACCCTCCTAGCTTGTTCATGTTGCACACTACCACGGAAGGCAGTTAAAAGCACTTTTTTCCCCTCAAAGCTGCCGTGTTTCCAAACATCACCTTATAGTCTCTTGATTTGAAATGCTGGACTGAGGGCTGTAATACTTCATATCTACCTCTGTAAGCATGAATCTAACACACAGGACACACAGGACGATACAGCGGATTGAGCAACATCGATTGATTAGCACAGAGCAGCTCACAAAGGGATCTGAGTTTTTGCCTCTTTGGAAAAAAGGAGAACAGGACAGCTTAAAAATCCACCTAAAGCAAATGCTGGTCTTTTAGTGCTCTCCTCAAGGAATTTAAGCATGGCAAAAAGTTAAGGCTGACAGAACCCTGGAAGAGAGTGTCCAGGGAGACTGTGGAGTCTCCTTCTCTGGAGGTCTTCCCACCCTGCCTGGATGCCGCCCTGTGCCCCGTGCACTGGGTATCCCTGCAGGGGCAGGGGTTGGACTAGATGGTCTCTAGGGGTCTCTTCCAACCTCAACCCTTCTGTGACTCTGTGATTCTATGAAATGTAGTTGTTCATTAAGGCTTTCTGGTCCCAACTCCAGTTTGCCCTGTCCTAGGACAGAGACAGACAAGAAGCGCAGATCTCTCTTTTGACCTCACTCAGAAACAACCACAAATTCCTGTTTTTTTCTCAGCCCTCATTCCTCTCCTCTTTCTCAGAGAAGCAAAGACATAAACAACAACAAAACTGAGCTCTGAGCTCCGTCTGCGGGGCCAGGGCTGCCGCGGCCTCCACCGGAGGCTTTGCCAAGGCCAGCCCGGCGGTGCGGTGGCCTCCGCGCGCAGCGGCCTCACTCAGCGCCCGTCCCGGCCCACTGCCCTCGCTGAGGCCTCCGCTCGGCTTCCCCGGGCAGCCCGGCCAGGCGGGAGGCGCCGCAGCGGCAGCTCCTGCCTCCCCAACCAGCCGCGAGGCCCCTGCTGCTGCGGCATGGCCGAGCTCGGCACCTCCGAGGGCTCTGCTTCCCAGGGCCGCTTGTTTAGCTGCAAAAAGTCAGTACCATTTATTACAAAAGTCAGTACCATTTATTATGGAACCTGCTAGCTCCAAATGTTCACGTGATTTTCTATACCTACCTGCAACAGACACTCCTGCTCAGAAGGGGAATCTTTTGAATGGTAAAGGCAACGAAATAACACAGAGCTAAAGATACCTAAGATGTGCATGAAAGTCATCACCTGGAAAAACATTGCCTTTCCCACTGTATTACTTTACGTAAGTCACTTATAAAACAATCATTTAAAATACAGCACACTCTTTTGAAAGCTAACCCCTACGACTATTTCAGTTACAGAAGTATTTAAGTATGTTGCAACTACACTTCTTAAACAAAAGCCTATTGTAAAATCTCTTTAACAACAAATGTAAAGCGTCCCCTGCCTTCAGACCAATATTTGGGATAAATATGGTATTCTAAAATTTAGATTCAGATCTTCAGGGGACAGCACCCTCTAATATGCACTGTTTATTTCAGAGTGCCAAATAGCCTTATCTCAATTCTATGACTAAAACAGACAGGTCGTTATTCTGGAAAATTAGCAGCACTTTTAAGTCAATTCAAACAACTTTCTTCCAAATGTTGCAGTTCTTTTAATTCTGTTACAAGCACTGAAGCAAATGTACCAAAGAGAACTTTGCCTCAAGCCCAGGGCTTGCTTTTGAATAATTCAAAGCAAGATCACAGTGGCTTAATTAAAGGGCCCTCTTTCGGTTTCTTGACTTTTCCCATGTTGCTGTTTTAGTACAATACGCCTCTACAAAGAATTTCATAATTTTGCGGCATCTATGCCACTTCCATTTTCTTTGGAAATGCAATTCGATCAATCTCAAAGGGATTCCAAACCAGAAATACAGACAACTGAAATACGCAGGGATCTGACACAGCTAATAACAACAAGACAAACTTCTTAGTGTCCTCAAATGGGGATTTGAGTTTGGGCAAGAATTGGGGAAGGCAGAGTTTCCAGATTGCTTTTCCCTTGACCCTTTCTTGAGTGCTCACATGCTCAGAGCTCTGCAGGGACGGGAACGGGTACAGGCAGGTCCGGGTACAGCGCAGGTCCATTGCCCCTTGCAGGCAGGAGCTCTACAGGCCCAGCTTCCACCTGCACAAACAAGTTATTCTGCTGCTCTGAATATGGTCTGTGACCTTCAGCACACAACTTCCGCGAGGGAGAGGGAACTCTGGACAGCAACTTTTGCATGTCACTGGTAATTCACTTGCCTCCTACCAAATGGATTGCATACAAAATGTAAATACTACAGGCAGCTCTGATAAGGTGCTTGGAACATTCTTCATGGGATGCTGGTGTTACAGGGACTTCAAAGACCACTTGTGCCCTACAGATACGGTAGCAGATGGCACGTGAATCTGTACAAAAATGAATCATTTTATTCATTTTCTAAGTACTCAAGGGAGTCAGGAAAGCTAAAAAGGCAGCTATACGGCCACATACATTAATACCTGCGAAGTCTTCACAGGTGGAAACTGCATTCTGAGCAGATGAACTTTTGCCAAATCCTCCGATGGGACCAGCTACTGTTCTGGGCAATTTTTCTGGTCAGACCTGCTGCCTTTATAGAGCTGTGTGAATCAGGGAATACAGAGGTTGGAAATAACAGCAGCTCTGCATTTTTTTTTTTAATATTTTTTTTCCTCTCCCTTTATGGGTCCTGCAGTGCTACTGTAGTGACCATTGCAATGGTCAATTGACCACTTTTTACCCTGATTTCTACAGTCATTAGTTTGAGTTTGAAATTAATCCAAAGAGAAACAGACCCTGTGAAAGTTAACACTCATGGATCTATTTTAGATACCACAGGTTATTTGATAATTCAGAGTAGAGCTCACATTCTGATGTGTTATCTCGAACAGATTGCCCTGCACATTTCACCATTTGTATTTTTAAAGAGCAGTAGGGCTCTGTCATGACAAACTCTGCACTATACCACTATGGGATGATATTACCACCCCAAAATCCTACCACCTCCACTAAAAATTGAAATTTTATTTGTATCAACATACAAAATATTTTGTAATAATTATGGCATAAAACAGATGGGGTAAAAATGTTTATGCCATCTATGCTTCTTTTAGATGTGTAAAGGCCACACAAAATTTTCATGAGTATTTTAACAATCCCATATATAAAAATGATCTGAATATCCAATCTGTGTTTCCTGTTTTTGCTGGACGACTCCCTGGATTCCGTAGACTATTTTAGACTTCAGACAGGTTATACCACTATAATTATGTGAATTATGGGTTCAGAGTTTTTTAGATGCATTGCTAAAAGCCACAGATGCGACATAGATGGATTGCTAAAAGCCATAAAGGGGAAGCAAAAATCACCATAGAAAAGGTGATTTGTTTTTGCCTCCCAGCCTAGAATAAGACATACCAATCTGCCTAAGCCCATGCTGAAGGAAGGGACGCTTCCACTGCTCTATATGAAAATGTTTAAAGCAAAATAAAATAAAATAAAAACCCCGGCCACTGTTTTTCAATTAGTCATTAGAGCTTCACCTCAAGTGTATATGTGGATCTAAGCAAAACCAGAGTAAACTCTAAAAATCAAATTTGTGCACAATAAAAACATACCTCCTCTTCTACATAGTACATCGCTTTAACTTGCAGAGGTCTCAGTTGTCACAAATCTACCAGCCCTGCAGCAGGCCCTTCACATCAAACCCATCTTTTACCATTAATAATTCTATTTTTAAAGACACTTTTTAGGTATTGCTTATTCATTCTGGAGACTCAAACAAGTCAAGAGAGACGTCTGCTTTCCTTTGCATGTTTTATTTTCAGCTCCGTGGGCCTGTGTATTACCAGAGCTTCACAACACTGGCTTCTTTCCCAACTTAGTCCTTGGCACGGCTTCCTTGGGCAGCCCTTCCGTTATGTCGGCACGAAGGCTTGGGGGGTCACACAGCAAAACACATTAGGGACCTGACAGAGTAAAAAGAAGTACCTTTTTGTGGTGCTTCACCTAATAGAGGAGACATGGATTGCACCATGAGTGACAACACGGACAGAAGAAGCAGGCTGTATGTGAATGAAGACCCACTGTGCACAAGGTTTGGGCAGGAGAAGGACAGCAGGTTTGCTGCCCTTCTTAAACAACTCAGAGCCAACTCTGAGTTAGCTCAAAGATCAGTAAAGGAGTAGGAAAATACCTGTGTGTGGTTCTCATTTTGTCCAAATCTGTATGTTACTTCCTTAACCCAATTTGAGTGAGTGTTTTTTCTGGGACTGTCACAATGTCTGTGTGCCTCTCTGAAGACCCACGGCTCTAGACACATAAAGGTGCACCTTAAGCAGCACGTTTTGGGAGAGGGAAGCCCAGGAAGGAATGTTTTCAAGCCATGCAGTGCAGGACACGAACACTGGTCCTGGGGTCTAAGAGGCCCCACTGCTGCACAGCAGACAGCACCTAGTGCCAAAGGAGCCCCTGCCACACGAGGCCAACCTCGTGCAGCTCCAACATCAGCGGCCCAAGCCCCCAAAGGCATCCAGCTCAGAAACCTCCCGCACACGGAAATGTGGGCACAGAACCACTTGAGGAATCTTTGTGCTTCTTCCTGGTTTATAGTTCCCAAAGGGCTAAAACCTGATCCACCAAACCCAAGATCAGCATGAGACACCTGAGAACACTCTGAACCACGGCTCAGGGAAACAAAGGGATTACCTCAGATCCTCCTTGAGTGCAATGTTTTCCACAAATGTGCTGTGAATAAATGTTGTTGATTCCTTTCTCATGGAAAAGAAGCAAATGACAACATTTGGGGCATTAATTACCATCTCATAAGACACAAAATCCTTCACCAGCTTCTGATGCAGTTACCTGGTACACTGCAGATACAAGTTACTTGTTTGGAAATGAAGGGTCAGATGAACCAACTCAGCCTTAAGCAGAACTGTATTTGCAGAAAATTACATCTTAATAATTTTGGCCTCATGAACTGAGCAAAATTATGACCCTTTGAGTTCCAGTAAAATGAACTCCTGAACCATCTTTCACAAATAAATACCTAGACTTGTTTTTAACTGAATTTTTTGGTTCATCTCAGGGATGTTCCCATATTACACACATAATGGGTCATACCATACCTATAATACTAATGTATGTCCAGAGTTGGACTCAAACTCAGAAGGGAACTTCCAAAACCCGTAGATCTAAATGCAGATCAGCTCATCCCACCCATAATTATGTGGGAACAGGACATATTCTTCTTTTCCTCTGTAAATCAACACATTCCATGAATGGTTGATCTTTGCTGCCATGAAAGCACTGAAAACAAAACACAAGCAGACCAGTATCACCACTGTAAATTCATAATTCCCTGCAGCTGAATGAAGGTAGTTATATTCTTGAACTACTAAAAGATGAGTCATCTATACTTGCAACTTTCTTATTTTAGAGACTAACCAAAAGAATGATCAAAGTCTAATAGGCCTGACATGCTATGGGCAAAGCACAAACTCAGCTATCTGCTAATCAAACTGTTAAAAACTCTAACCTTATTTACATGTGTTACAGTAAAATAATGCAATACTGCACACATTGCTCTGAAAATAATAATTTTCATAGAAATTAAAAGGTCAACATGGAGATTTCTTTATTTGCCAACACAATTTGTGAGCAGCAAAGTATGACAGCTACTTTGGGTCAGAATGGGCTATTGCTGCGCTGCACCAAAGCAACCCCACAGGTGAGACCTGGGAGCAGAGGCCACAGAGCTCCCGGCTGGGGACACGAGTCTGCATTTGTCCCTGGGACAAAGAGATGTGACTTGGCTAGAGCTGGGATGGGTAAAGGTTCAGGCCTGGAGGGGAATGTGAGCTCTTCATTTGGGAAGACCACTGACTCCTTAGGCACCTTCTCCAAGGTCAGCAGTTTAGATAGAGGAGGTTTAGCAGAGGAAGTAGCAAAGTCTCTGGGCACAGCAGGGCTTAGGGTGATGACTTGCACACATTACTGACAAAATGTTGCCCTTCTGCAGAATTGCTGAGCTAAGGGCTGGCGAAGGCAGCAGCCATGTGGCTGCCATCATGTTCAAACCTGGAAGAAATGATAGGGCGGGAGCTAGGACCACACAGTCCTGCCCAGCAAATACCAGTGCAGAGTAAAACCTGTTATCAAAAGGGGTGATGTTGCTTTACTCGTATGTGAAACTAGAACAAGTTGCTGACCTAGAATAAAGGCTAATATTAGAGCTGGCTTTAGGGTCGGCATTTGGGCCAGCAGATGCTGATGAACTGCAATGATCTGTCAGATAAGGGCTGAGATAATTTGCCGAGGAGGAGCAGCATTAGGGTTTGCGCAGCCTCTGGAAGGGGCTGATAAAGGGCAGCATCCCATGCGGGTATCGGGGAGGGCCGCCCGTCACGACAAGGGCGCCCGTGCCAGGACGCCGCGCACCCTCAGCGAGCCGGGCACTCCCCACGTGCAGCCCTGCAGCGCGCTGCCCTGTGCACCCAGGGCTCACGGGCAGCACCGGGGGCACAAACCTCCCGCACCACCGGGTCACGGGCTCCACGCGCTGCCGTCCCCACGCACGGCGCCACTCCCAGGACTTCCCGTGCCCTGTGCGAGGAGGAGCCTCCCCTCCTCTGTGTACAAGCCATGGAAGATGGGCAGGGACGCAAACAAGGAAAACCTCTCCTAAAACACCCAGCCTTACAGCCTGTTTCCCTCTTCATTTGCACTGGCGCTGTCATGTCTGAAATACAGCCTGGAGAAGTTAAGCATCTGGCAAACAACATCCCCACTTTTAACAAACACATTTTTAAAAACAGTGGATAAAGTCTGTGTAGGAGTTTAGTCCTGCCAAGGAGACAACTAACCAAACCAGCCAAAGTCTACAGAGCAGCAATACAAAAGCTTGTCTGTGTCTTCTCCAAGCAGGCGTTGTGGTGGTGCTGGCCTTGGCAAAACTCGGCATTCCCCCTTTGCCAGTTCCAGGGAACTGACATCCACAACATCACTCAGAATTTTCCAAGTTCAAGGTTCAGGACTGACCTTGCCCACTTTGTGCTGCAGTAAAGTCTGGCAAGAATCTTATCTATCTTTATGTTTTAATCATAAAATAGGCTCACCCACATTAGTGATCTATGGTGAAAAACATCAGTCACAGACAAGCTTGGACACAACTACAAAACTTAAGGAGGAGGAGGAAACATTCAATCACATTTCAAGAATGAAATCACGTCCGATAACACACTAATGAACATTAACAAGGAAAATCAATGCAAGTTGCATACACCTCATCCGTAGCATTTTTCAAGCTTGCAATTTAGGGAACGCAGGGCAGGCAGGAACTGCCAAGTTGCTAAACTGAACATGCCAGCCTGCTTCAGCAGTCCCTAGAGCTTCAGAGGAGAAAGGCTCACAGTGAGACTCACCAAGAGGGAACTAGAATGATCAAGCCTCATGGTCACAAGACCACGCTGCTGTTGTGAAACACTCATTGGGTAAATAAGGGTGTAGTCTGCAATATAATTTACCACTGGAGGAAGAAAATGTTATGCCACATCCAAAATGTGGTCTAACTATGAAAAGGTACCCAGACAAGAAAAAAAGAATCTCATCAATCTCCACTCTCATAAAAAAAAATACAGCAGGACACACGCAATGATATTGGCTAGGTAAGAGAGGCAAGACACAGAGTTAATCCTGGAGCCAAAAATTTAGAGAGACACAACAAGAGCAGAGAAAGATCTGGGAGTAAAAGTTTGGATGACACAGAAGTGACAGCTAAAGCTGAACTCATTTGGGTGAAGTCACAAAAGCAGCATATTCCCGTAACAACAAGAAATTAATGGCAACAAAATGAGTTAAGAAAGTCATTAAAACACCTAAATATACTGATACCTTTGCTTGCAGATACTTATTAACAAAGCATCATCAGAAGGGCACTATTCAATACCTTAATAGCTGAAGTCTGATTGAATCTTTTCCCATCTTTTTTTTTGTGTTTAAAGGAAGTGATCCAGTACAACTAAAGGATTTCAGAGAGGTTTTCCAGATTTATGTTGTTTCCAGAAAGTGATTAAAGAACTTGAAAAATAACCACCTCAACAGACCACCAGGCTCCGCTCTGTGTATACAAACATCTCTTCTGTCCCTGTACTTCCTCCAAAAGAAGCTTCCTCCAGGGTCCAGCCTTGACTGTCCCACCAGTTCATGGCTTTTTTCTTTCTCGTTTGGTGAAGAGGAGGCAGAAAGGACATACTGCCCCTCTCTCCTCTCCCCTCTCCTCTCCTCTCCTCTCCTCCCCTCTCCTCTCCTCCCCTCCCCTCT
>JAVCKT010060524.1:0-16124 GCA_032273925.1 Rhynchotus rufescens
TTTTTTTTTTTTTTTTTTTTTTTTTTTACCAAAAGCTATTTATTGAAAAACTTTCAGTGGACACTGCTATCGAGTTCATTGCTGACAACTTACACTGAGTAGAAACTGATTCACTTTCAACCTCCAGGTAATAGTATCTTATATCTGCGAAATAAAAAGCCTCACATTATTAATTCATTTCCCATCAAATAATGAGTACATGCAAGTACTTATATATGAACAAATACAAAGGTAAAACATTATTTTTAGCAGAATAAACAGCTGGATGTAACTTTACCTCATATTCTCCAGTTCCGTATGTCATTCTCCAACTATTTTTTTAAACTTGAACACTGAAGGATCCAGCATTTTAGCAATTTCTGCATTGGTGAAAATACAAAGGTAAGAATATCTTTTCTCTTCCAAGTTCCTATTCATTCTTCAGATCACTGTTTCCAATTTCTCCATTTGGTAAGTACTACCTACATTAACATTATGTGTTGCCATAATGCATGCAATGTTGAATCTGTCCACCTGAATAAAAAATGGAGACTGCTCCAGATTTATGACCTGTTCTCTTCTACATTTTGTAATGCCATTTACAAACTTAGATGGGAAGGATTTCCTTGTTGTTTGAGTTGCCAACCACCTGATGAACCTTGTAATGTTAGGAGCTAGTCCTTGTGGGGTCTCTAAGGTGCACACTAGCTTCCTGAGAATTCCTCGCTATTAATTATAGTTAATAGCTATAATATATAGTTGTAATAATTTAATTATTAATTATATTTTGATTATGCTAATTTAGTCTGATTAGTTAAGCAATTTTGTACAGGGTGGGAAGACTGTATAAGGAGTTGAAATTGACTGGATTTGCATATTCCGGAGAAGTCACCAGGATTGTTCTGATCCAATCTCCCAGTATATATCTTGATCCAACTTCCTAGTATTCTGAACCTTTCAGAAATCTATTCAGTGCACATAGCCTCCTCTCTTATGATAATGTTGAAGATGACTAATCCTGCTGTTCTAGGAAAATAAACACGTCTTCAAAACTTGGTTCCATTATTGTTCTATGACCTGAGATGTTTTGAAGAGGCATACAGTCTGATTGCTTCTGTTTATCCAAGTTTACTCGAGACCTATCGTATTCCAAACTTGTTATATCCTATGTATATCCTTCAATTTATCTTCATGTGTCAGGTAGAAACAAATCATGTGGTATTTGATCAATCTATGTGTGAAAACAACATTTTAAGCATGATTCTTTGGAATAATCTATCTTAAGTTCCATATGTGAGCTTCTGGAGAGACTGGAGGGGTTTAATTAGCAAGGAAAGTTAGTAGGTAAGATTTCAAATCAACTGCGGTGATTTTTATTAATTAAATAGAATATCTGGAGCATATGGGCCATTTAATTTATTTTAAAAACATTAAAATATTGTTGACATTAGATTTTTTATTTCTTTTACAATTTTAGTAATTCATTTTAAAGTTTGATGAGAGATGACACCACCATTCAAGAAAGCAAATGAGCACATGCTTGTATTCATCTCAGAACAACTTAATATTTTATCCCCCTGGCTAGAATATTAAAAAAATGAAGAAAATAAATGCTTATTTTTGTAAATAGCAATATTCATTTTGAATTGAAAGGACAGTATGACTTTGAGATTTTTTTCCCTCATTTTTTGGAAAACATTATATAAATCCGTTAGGCTTTACGAAAATCATTTATTGGATCATTCAGTATTTTTTTCATGGAACATTAAAAGAATAAATAGAAGCTAGTAGAGAAATGTATATAAAGATCATTTTCTGAGAATAATGAACATTGTATATAATATTCTATGTTATCTATTTGCTTTTGAAATGCTACTGACCTCCATACCTCTAGAGCTTTGAGCGTATCAGAAATGTATTGACTGTATTGTTCAAGGGCACAAAAATAAACCTCTTTTCTGTTCCATCTGTTCTTTGTCTCACTTATACTTTTTTGTAGTCGTGAAAGCCACTTTTGGGATTAGTATTAATATACACACATATTCAAAAATTGTTTTCTGATGATTCTGTCTTGTCCATATCCTTTATATTTTCAACTGGTGTGAGGAGAATGCAAGGTTAGATGCCTTAACTCTCATTTCATGAGGTAGGGAGAATTTTGTAATATTACCAACTACAGACTTTATCTTTTGAGCATGACAGCATTCATGAATTTTCCTGACATTTTGAAATAATGAAGTCTTGGGTTGTGCAGTGTGTGAAATATTCTTTGCAAAGTAAGTCTTAGTGTTGTTATACTAATTTCAGTTATGCAGGAGGAGGAAAACTGTTTAAACATTTGTCTTCATGTACTTTTTCTGCAGTACACCCAGGTAACATGTAAATAGATTATTTTCCCCTGGCCATTAACACATTCTGAGCAGTAACACATTCATAATTTTAGTTTGACTAATTACCAGTACTAGTAAAAGACAGAAGGCTTTGTATTCATCTGATAGTGCAGGATCTCAGGGCATGTGTAGGTTTACCCTGGTATATTATTATTATTATTATTATTATTATTATTATAGCTTTAATTGTTGTCTAGTGGTCAGATGACTATTGCCTCACGTGGCTGAGCATAAGCTCTCTGAAAGCAAACATAGTAAAAGTGCTGATGAGCCTCCTTTAATCAATTTGTGCCAAACAACTCTTGGTTTTCACTGAGGCTTCACAGGGGGTTGTGGAAACTGAGTCTGTGAACCAGTAACAAGGAAGCAAACTTTGATAAGGAACAGCCCCATGACGATGCCAAGACTGAGGTGAAAAAGACCCCTACCAGCACCACTGCAATCAGTCAGTGGTCAGGATGCTGACAACCCCTTGAAGCCCTTAATTGCTCTTCTGGTGGAAGCATGAAAAGACCATCTGCAGCACCCAGAGCAATGTTTGTATAGTAAGCACAGCTTTGAGGTCGCGAGAGAGTCCTGTATAGCAATTTTAACTGAATTACTAAGGAGGTATATACTAATTAGATATTTTGCTGGCTGATTAGATGATTAAAAATTATCAACTGACAATAAATTCTTATATCGATATCTATGTACCATTTGTCCATAACAAGATTTTGATTGTAAGGCAATCTGTCAATCCACATGTTTCTAATTAAAGTGTAATCGATTATGCCTGTTCTTGTATGTTTTATACTGACACATGCAGTCATGAGCAAGAGCATTCTGAAGCTTTAGCTGGGATCCCACAAGTGTTAAAATTATTTCTTGAGGAAAAGTAGAAAAGCTGATGCTTGTGTTGCTAATCTGGGAAATGTAGAGGATATTGTCAATGAAAAAAAAAATGCTCAAAGTTAGCTCTTTTAAAATTAATATGAGTCAAACCAGTGCAGAAGTGAAAATCTTGGGAAGGTTCCAGGTGACTCAGATTTCCTGTGAGGGTTTAGAGTTAGTAGGTCCTTTAATAACAGCACTCACTTTATTTAAAAAGATGTAGAAATCTTTCTGAGACAAAATACAACTTTACTTGCATCTAAACTCTGCCTTCCCTTGACATTGCTGATAACATTTCACTTTTGCTTTGCTAGTCTTCAAAATTGAAAGAGCTCATAAATCTATAAGACTCCCAAAAAATAAAAGTCCCCCATTATCAGAAGAAGCTCTGGACTGTTGATAGAAAAAAAAAAGTCACAATTTATAGCAATTAGAAATTTGTAGAAATTACTAGAAAATTGTAGAAATTTATAGAAAAAAAGTCACAATACCCAGCAGTTTTGAGATCCCCAGTACAAGAGGGTTGTGGGCTTTCTAGAGAGGGCCCAGTGGAGAGCAAAAAAGATGATTAAGAAACTGAATCATCTATCTTATGAGGAAAGAATAAGTGAGCTGGGCTTGTTTAGCCTAGAGAAGAGAAGGTTGAGAGGGGATCTTACCAACATGTACAAGTACCTGAGGAGAGAATGTAGGGGCCAAACTTGGTGGTGGCCAGTGATAGGACAAGGGGTAATGGGTATAAACTGAAACACAGGAAGTTCCATCTCCATGTGAGCAAGAGCTTCTTTCCTGTGAGGGTGACAGAGCCCTGGAACAGGCTGCCCGGGGAGGTTGTAGAGTCTCCTTCACTGGAGGGCTTCCAAAACTGCCTGGATTCTGCCGTGTGTCCCGTGCTCTGGGTGTCCCTGCTGGAGCAGGGAGTTGGACTAGGTGATTTCTAGAGGTCCCTTACAACCTCAACCATTCTATAATTCTTTGAATTTATAAATTGATAAAAAGTATAACCCTGCAGAATGAAGGAGAAATACTAATTTATAGTTCTGCTCCTTACGTCTCTAATTCAACACCTGCAGTTGTATATACGTATGTAGTTGTAGTCAATAATTTGAGAGAATAGTACTAGAATTTGCTTAATTGTAGTATCTTGGATCTTATTTAGTTCTTAAGTTGTCCTTTGTGCACTTAAAATTCACACTGATGTTGTTGGTGGCACAGAATGCACAACTAAAGTCATCTCATTTATTCCTGATTCCTGTTTATTACTGAATAATGACTCTGAAGTGTCTTTTGCAGTGCCGGTATTTGATGTAGGATTAATATTAATTAAGGTTCAGCTTGTAAATTTTCAATTTAGGTAATTAAATGAAAAATTGATTATCTTAAGTATTCGGCCAAATGCAAAGTAACTACTTTTGAGAGAAGTCAGGGGTAGTGAACCTTGGAATTGGTCCTGTTTCTAGTCGTATCAAAGACAAACTCCCACTAGCCTTGCTGGTTGTAAATGATCAGACCTCCGTGCACAGAACTCTCGCACTCTGTCCAGGGAGATTTATATGACCTCATCCTAGCTGTTTGCAATTACTTCAAATATTTCTTGCTGACAAAGATAGCTGTATTGTACTATGTGAAGAACAGTTTTATACTACTGCACAAGTTGCCTCCTATAGTGCTGTGCAGGTTCAAAATATGCATTTTTCCTCACTGCAGCTCTGCTGCGATGTAATCAAAAAACTTTAGATTGATATTCTATTACAAATTTACCTGTCATTTTATTCTTTCATTGCAGATATTTTTATAAATTAATGATGATCTTAACTTTCTATCTCTCAGCATTAACTGATGCCATTATTTGTGTCCACATTAAATGCAGAGAGATCTTGTTTTATGTATTTAATTATGTTCTTTGCAAGTTGCAGATAGTGTCACCCTGACAAATGCACTAAATGTTAATGAATATTATTGTCCACTGCTGTGGCACAACAGATGATTGTTATATTGATACAGGAAAAAGTCCTGTATCAGGAAGTATCATGAAGAAAAAAATGGTGAAGAAAACAGGGCAATTGAAGTAAGAGTCATGCATCTAACTGAAGACTGATTTAAACTACAGGTGATGAGAACAAAAGCCAATATTTAAGTATTAAAATAGAATGGAGGCTCAGTGGATTAAATATATTTATATGGGGGGGGGAACCTTCAGAAAGACTTTCTGATTTGCTATAATCACTATTTTCCATCAGATCTGAAAAAAAGTGATGAGCAATAATCTTTTTCTCTTTTACCTCTCCTCAGAATGATTATGGCCCATCTAATCACACCTTTCATTTAGTGTTACTAGATTTCACTTTAAGAAGTGGTGGGAAGATGTAGTTGCTGTTGACACTAACTCACTGTTGCTACTGTCTGCAATATTTATAATTTTTTAAAATATCTTGTTGGTATTTACGAACAAGGACGGGGTAAGAAACCTTCCCTTGAATGAGGAACCGCCTGATAACTGTCCAAAGCAAGATCTAGGTAATACTCTTTGAAATATCCTTTATGCTTGTTCCTATTAGCTTAAAATTATCAACTTCAAATCATTAGTAAGGCCCTGATGTTTGAGAATGTATTCATTCTTCCCTTTCATGATTTGTTGCATTTGGTATGGAAACTCAGAAAGCATGTGAGTATGACTTTGTGGGAGCAGTACATTTTCTGGATACAGAAGTAATAAGAAGTAGCAAAAAAAAATATAAAATGTGTAGAAATGATAATGGTAAAGTCAAAAAAAAATTCACTCTTAGTAGTATCTCTTACAATAAATGAAGAGTTTGTTAAGGAAACAACCAGAAGCATTCCTTCTATTGTATAAATATGATATTCAATTCCTTGAGTATCTTGTTCTATTTCTGGTATTAATCTTATTGCAATTATTATCGAACATCTTCCCTTGCCTTGAGCAGGTTATAATTAGCAGGACTCTTGGGATACTCAGAATGCTTAGGAATTGTGTGCATGTTTCTTTTTGTGGGTATTCTGGAATTTCAGTACTGCAAAAATAACTATAGTTTTTATAGTTTTGAAAAAATAAAGATGTTCTCATTGCTTGAAGTATGTCGTGGAGGGGGACTTTAAAATTCCCTCTAACTCTACTGTTCTTGGTATTTGACTTTAAGTTGACTGTCTTTGCCTTAGACCAAAAAGGCAGTTTCTGGTCCTGAGTCATGCCAATTGTGTTGGGTCAAGGCTGTATCACATCTTTATTGCTAAGTTTCCAGGATTTGATGTCAGCTTCTGAGAGGCCTAATGTTCCTAGGTGCTGTTAGTAGTAGTATTTTTTGCATGGTTGAAAAGCACTGTACATCTGTATGGGAAAGGGTTTGGTTTTGAAATCTGTCAAAAGAAATTGGCTAAAGACACATTATATATGAATAAAGATGTATTTCTTCCTAAACATAAAATTAGCACTTGTTTACAGAAAGTATTTTTATATGTGTAAAGAGGGCTCCCCTCTTAGGAGCTCCAGCATCAGAATAGGTAGAAATTATTCTCCATAAGCTTATTTGTTCTGTTTAATTTCTCCAAGCATGTGAATTAACTATTTTCTTGATTAAACAAATAACTCATCATATTTCATTAAGTATATATTAGCAATATCAGACAGAGAATTTATTTAAACATCTTCTGACAGGGATATTCAAGTTTTACTGATGGAGAACCAAGTTTAAAAAGCTCGCCAGGACCTCCCAGGCATGTAGAAGGGATACAAAGTCTGGAACGGCAGAAGAATATGCAGGATCACACTTCTATCATCAGCTAAGTCTACCCGCTCATGGCTTTCTGATTCATGAGTTGGGGAAAGCTGGGGTTGAGGATGGTAAAGTTTTTTGGTAAATGATGACTATGTCCTGGCTTACAGAATGACCTCAGAGTTGATTAAGAAACACTATTTCTAACTTTGTTTGCCACTAACATGTGAAAAATTTGACTGTTGAAATATAGACACCAAGTTGGTTTATGTGGAGTTACTTATTTATCTCACTAAATTATAGTTAAATTCATACTTATCAAAATGACAGTTGCTTATTCAGTTACCTACTGAGCATAGACCTCACATCAGTATATCCATTTTCCTTCTAGCTTAAGTGAATCATTCTTTTCTAATTCAATTTGTCTTGCCCACTGGTTTAACAGTCAACAAGGTTAATGTATTAATGTTTTAATGGAAGGATGGCAGTCACTCTAAACTTTGCTTGAAGAACCAATGGAGGTAAGTGAAAGCATGCTTCATGAATTCAGCTGTGCTAGAAGTACATTTTTAATGGATATAAGTCAATGTATTATCTGCTGTGATGCTGGACTTATTTAACAGAACAATATTTGAGTTTACAAATCTGCAGCACAAGGAAAGAATTGCCACTCTTACACAACAGTTTACTTTCTTAGATTGCTTTTGCATTTTTTTTTATCTTACTGCCAATAATTACAAAGTCTGAGAGTTCAGCATCTGTCTCATTTGCAAATGAAGGACATTTTCTTTACTGTTGTATCTTTTATCACTTTTAGTAGACTTAACACTGAATTTCAGGGTCTGGTACAGGAAAATATGATGAGATGGACTCTGTCTTGTTCATGCATTGTAGAAGAGAGAGATCCTAATTCTAAGGTTTAAAAACAGAGAAAGAAGCACAGAAATCTTTTTTTTTTTTCCCCTGATGCCTTTTTCTCAGCATCTGCCTCTCCCAGGCAGGGCCTCTATCTTCCTGTGAGCCTCACTCGCTAATGGATCTGTCACTTGCACTTCCTTCAGTCCAGGTAGGAAGACTGCTTCTAACATACCTGTATAATCACTCGGGGTTATATATGTCCTTTTCACAGCTATTCCCTGCAATGCAGTTGCTGTTGCAGCCTCTTGCTAAGAGGTTAGAAAAGCAGTGTGTTCTAAGGCCAGAATATTCCAAATAAGTTTAAGTAGAAATGCTAGGGTTTTTTTTTCTTTTCTTTTTTTTTTTTTTTGGTATATTTATGTTTACATTTTGAATTCTAAAAAAGAAACTTTTTTCTCCCAAAACTAAAAAAGAAGTCTCCATCTATTTTTTTTTTTTTTTTTTTTCGCTTTGTATCTCAGTATTTTCTTTCCTTTATCCTTTCTCTGGAAAATGAAGGATAATAAAAAAAGGAGAAAAGAACAAAAAAAAGAAAATCAGATCAGTTTTAACAGTTTTAAGTTCATGGCTGAATAGGAAAGCCAGATGTTGGTGTTGCAGGATTGTTGCAAGAAGGAGCTTGGCAGAGTACAGAAGCACAGATGTTGGATGCCAGGTGTGTTTGTCATACCTATTCCTGCTGGCCTTCATGATGTCTTAAAGTCCTTGCCATGCTCTTCAATTAGAAGGCTGAAAACATGAAATTGCAAAGCGCAAGGACTTGAAGATGACTGTTTCATTACCAGCTAGAAGTATGGCCCTGTGTGGTAAAGGAGGTCATGTGTCAGTTCATAAAAGGGTTTATTTAGAAGTGAATTTTGTAGAATCAGTTTTCCCTTAAAGGTGGAAGTATTGATGTGGCATTTCTGGTCTACTCCTTGTAACCTAAATCCCCTCACTGCTCGGCTCCCTGATGCCTCACACATGCACGTTTGCGCACACACACACACACACACACACACACACACACACTCACACACACCAAAAACATGAGTTTTTTGGTCTTTAGTGAGCAGGTCAGTTTTTGAAAAGATACTTGGAACAGATGGGATTATACTTGCAGAAATATTTTTATAAAAATATCATTCGGACTGGAGACACTGGCCCTGTAATCATTTCGCATTCACATAAGTAAGCAACTGAAAAGATTTCTTTGTTCTATGTTTATTTTAATAATACAAAAGTAATAAGCGAAGAGATCTAAGAAGGACTGAGAATGAGTAAATATAATTAATAAATATAATTTGGTTAAAATAAAAACAAACGGTCACCCTGTGTGTATACACGTATATTTTATATACCCCCAACATTTTCTCAAATGTTTGCTTGGTGTCTGCATAGGCATAGGATAAAATCAATGTACAATTGCATTACTTTTGAATTTTCTAGCTTGGTACATTTAGGTGAATTTGTTTCCATGAGAACCGATTGCTGAGGAAATCATTCGGCTTACATCTTACCAGACTGATCAATGAACTCAGGCTTTTGTTTCAAATAAAATATCCTGCATTAACTGGCTGAAGGTTTACAAAGTTAAACCAGGCAAGTTTAGGGATAGACCTAAAGGACCTTTGCCTCCTTCTACCGCTGATGAAGATTTCTTTACAACTTAACCAACCTCCTGAGTAGAAGTTACAGTGGATACAGCTGGATATGGTAGGGAGTATATGGTACTTGTGAAGAGTGCAAGTCCTCTGTTTTGTCTACTAAAAATAGCACGTACTGGAGATGCATCACTTTTCTGTATACACGTTCAAGGACATAATTTCTTAGAAGCTGACTTAACATTATTATCTGTAATTTTGGATGAACTTCAGGTTTCAAAAAATTACCGAAGTATTAGACATGGTTTAAAAAAAAAAAAGTCTAACACTTTTTAATGAATATTCTTTTCTTGTTGCCTTTGACTTTTGCTTCTCATAGTAATTCACTGATTTGCCTCATGAATCAGCCGGATATAATTTTAAAAAGATTATTTGTCTTCTGAGCTTTCTTCCTTTAGAATCTGCCCCAACAGCATTAACTGATGATAATGTAAAAATATTCTGAGAATGGCCAAGCCAACTCAACTTTCATAAAGGATACCCTGGACAGCGAATGTTTCAGACTGCAGTTTATTATTTCAGAGAAAAAGCTGATATGCAGTTTCTCTATATGAGTTTCCTAGATCTGTTTCCTTCAGTAGGCAGTTTCCTTTAGAATTTCTAGAAGTAAAAAGTAGATTTTTTTTTTATGGGACACTGTACTCCCAGAGCACAAAGTAGAGGTGATAATTGTAATTGCAAGTTTGGAATCCAAAGGAATAATAAATATGATTATAATGTGACCCGCAGAACTAAGAGCACATTAAAGTGCTCTTGTGCATTATGTCCTATTATTATATACACATTTTGTAATTTTAAGTTTCATTTATAAAAAATACATTTTTATATATGAATTTATAGATAAAATATACCTATAATTTCAGGGATTGTAATGCTGACAACAATGTAAAGGAGAACCAAAAAATCTAGTGTTTTAATCTAATGTGGATGAGTAAATAGTCTTCAAAGTATATATTAATCACCAGCACTTTTCATTAAAAGTGTAGATTGTGTGAAGTATGCATTGCTGCTGATTATAGACTCTAAGACATATCTAGCTTTAATGGTCCTCATAATTGGAAGTAATTGATTGTGATTTTTTAAAAATAATTATAGAATCCTAGAAAATAGTGAATAAATGAAAACAACAGCACTACAGGTATTTTCTATTGCAGAAGGTGATTTTTGTGTTCTCTGTGGATTCTTATCTTTCCTTGCCAATGGAATGGGAGGTAAGTTGTAAACTGGAATCTACTCAGTCCAGTAGCATTTACTAGTTAGATCATCTTACTGGAGACTGTTGTATTTCAGACAACAGGAATAACTACACATTTGATTAAATAAATCAAAGCATTTTAAAGGCAGAAAGTGTGCTGTGTAAGCAGCGAGGTACGAGGGCCCAGTCTCTAGCATTTTGAAGCAAAGTCTTGCACAGCATAAACTTTTTCTACTAGTGAAATACCCACATTGTAGTGCAGGGATTTAGTGCTTATCACCTATTGCAGAGCCCTTGAGGGGCAAGCACTGGAGACCATTCCTGTCAGTGGCATGACTGTACTTTGAATGCTACAAAGACATGCATGTGAGTAACCTATATTCCTCAGTGCCAACTTACTTGTGGTTAATGTGTTGAACCCCTGGTCAGTTGATTTTGTTTGTGTTGTGTGTGTGTCCCTATGCATTTTTTTTCTGACTCGTGCATGTGCTTTTTGTCTTTTTAGGTATGGATTTTATCTATTTAAACTGGAAGCATTTCCTACTCTTTTGTTGCTACTACGAGTTTTTATTAGTGGTTTTGTGACTCAGAGTTTATCATCTGAAGATTGAGAAAAATGTTTTAGAGTGTCCTAAAATGTCTGCACATCCATTCACAATTACCTTATTTTCACAGCCTCCTTCATTTAAGTGTATGCCAGGCCCTGAGCAAACTCCTTCATTCCAATCAAGTAACATCAAGAAAGTGTCAAAATGATGATGCCTCCAGTATGTGGCATAATGGATGGTAGAGCATCTAGCTGAAGATCCCTTGCATGTTAAAACATCCAGATGGACTTAAAGTCCCAGAAGAGGGGGAAACAATAGCAATCCTCAGAAGCTTACAAAGCAGAGTATGCCTTCCTGAGACTTCTCTTTTGAAGGACTCTTTCCTCAAACCATGCACAGTCTGATGCTTGGGGAGCATTGGGGACCAGCAAAGTCCTGGTGACTTTGTTGTCGTTCTTGACAAGCTATGCCAGCAGTGATGAGAAATGAGACTTCCTCTGACTGAAATGTTTAAATCCATGAATGTGGATCACTTTGGAAATGATTCCTGTGACAGGCTTCCACATGCTATAATCAAATCTCTAGTGCATAAGGACTGCTGACTATTATCCCTACAGCTTGACATTGATAAACTTTCTAAACCTTTCTCAGGTAAAAGTCTGCTATGAAAGAAAATAGTCACTTGAACTGTCAATTTGCTTTTGTTTTAGTTTACATTTTTGGTGTTCTCAGATATGATGTAGCTTTGTCCAAGAATTATTTTCTGTCAATAGTTCTCTCATCACCTCTGCAATGGCCATGTTTTCAAGATTAAGCTGCTGAAAAAACTATAAATTTTCTATGTTATATCTCTATGGAGGGGAGTCACATTAGAAGCAGAGTCAGAGTTGCAGACGGAGAAAATTATAAATCTTGACTCTTTATGCTTTATGTAGCCCTAAGGAAGTGGCATCCAGGACTGTATTTCACAGACCCTTCATACATTTCAGCCTGTGCTTGTGCTGTGCCAGAAGAATATTTATGATGTGACTTGAGGAATTATGTGGGTGCCAAGCTGATAGAATGGCAACAGGTAACTTCCAGAGATGAAAAGGATGATGCATCTCTAATATTTGGGATTAGAAAGTGAAGAGGAGGAAAATAGGAGAGATGAGAGAAAAAGGAGGTATGTATATTTATAGCAAACCTTGAAAACAGGATAACTGACCTAAATAATATGTGGTCAGGGTCACTTTCATATGTTATGAGAACACCCAGGACTTCCTTTTCCTCTAGATTTTGCATTATGGAAAAGTTTGTCTTCAGTAAGTATTTAGAGTACTCTGTGTGACATAGTTTGAACAACAGTTCAACATTATGCATTTACTTTTCATTTGCAATGTTATGTCTGTTCAGCTGGAGATAGAGAAAATATGTTTTCACATTGTGTATCTACATATAGACACGCTGGTTTTTCAAGAAAAATGAGGAATCTGACTATATCCAATGCAAAAAAAGGTAGTATGAAATGCAGAAATTACATTACCTGATATGAGGAGGAAAATAATCATTCAGCTTACTTTTTTTTTTTTTTGTTTTTATGAAGATGCCATTTGCAGCAATAGTAGTATAAAAACATGCAAAGAAATTAAACATTAAATGATTTTAAAATTGATGGTGTAAGGGACGACAGCCCAATTAAAATGAAGTAGTGAAAGGAGCTTGAGGAGAATTAGAGGTGATGGGGGAAAGCAGTGGGAGGAAGTCTCTTGCATATCTGGTTACTCTGTGTAAAAAAAAAAAAAAAAAAAAAAAAAATTATTTTTTGGAGCTCCTAGTGCTGGCTCAATGTACTGGGAGGCTGTATCCTCATGGACTCTCATGGTCCTCATCCAAGGACTCTGAGTGTGCAGCTGTCAGCTCTGCCAGCAGCTTCAGACCTAAGCCAGGAAGTGCGTTTGCCCAAGCACTGAATTGCTCTGTCACAGCAGGAGCTACTGTGACCATAGCTGCTCCATAGCGTGGGCATCATGCACAGGGCTGGCCCCAATGCAGTCAGGCCTCTGGTTAACTGAAGCCATTTATATACTTTTATAGTGGGATTCTAGATCGGATGATGTTCCAGTGTGTCAGATATCTGTACTTGTTTTTAAAGCAGTAGTTCAAAATGTAAAATATTGCTCACTGTGAAGGAAAAGTTCACTTTAAAATAAACTGAGTTTATAAATCAAATAATAGTTCTCTGTCGGGAAGTATTCATCTGAGATATCAACTACATATAATACAGGGATTAAACATCTCCACTTTGAGAAGTCTCACTTAAGAAAGTCTGGTTTTATTATATTTATCAGTCTATAATATCTTTATTTAACATTTCTTTATCCTATTAGTGTCCCAATTATTTTAGGAGCCTCACTTTGTTTGGACAAATCAGAACTGGTAATATATTATCTATAAATAACTTTAGATGCATCCTCAATCATACCTTTTTGCCCATATTTGGTAGATTTAGTTGCTACTTTACTGTATCAATGTCAGACACAATCCAACTTGGAAAGTTTTTAAAGGTTTTTGCAGTTGTGACTCCCTTTTGACCTAACTTTTGTGTTTGTTCACTGTTAAGCTATTTTTTTTTCTCAGCTATTTTTATTAACATAAATATTTATTAACATTGATAGACTTTATCTATTATTTTAAGTAATTGCTCTTTCTCATTTATCTGCAAGTTGTACTCATACCCAGTATGAATACAATATTGGTGAATTGTTTTACAATATTTTATTCATTTATATGTTTAACAGCAGAATTGACCTATTGCTTTAATAATAAGAATAGTAATGTTCCATTTATATTGCCTTTTTTTTTTTTTGTGCACTCCCATTCTGAAAATAAATATTCGGAGATACAGAAACATTTCTATCAGCAGGAACCATGGATACTGTTCTGATATTTTGGTGTGTACAGTTTTATGCCTCCTATAAAGAAAGTTTTTCCTTTTGCTTTTTTTAATCAGCTACTACAGTATTGCTCACTATATTGTCCACTAGTGCTAGAAGATGCTACATAAGAAACAGCATTTTTGACAGAACTTCAATCTTGAATTGGGGATTTTCTGCTGCTTAAAATCTTTTCCTGGAAACGGTGCTCTCATTAATGGTGGTTTTGAATATGTGCTAGTTCACTGGTTCATTAGAGAGTATTGGATGAAAAATGCTGCTGGGTGGGAGTGATTTTAATTACGATGATTAGAGTTCTGTGATACTCACATCTACCTCAGGAAAATAAAATATATAAAGAAATAATAAATGATAATAATTAAAGATTCAGTATGAGTTTATGGAAAATTAATTCTACTGAACTCTTTCTAATTTTACTAAAATGGCAAATATTATAAATGTGTTTATATTTTATTAACTCAACAATAATTAAATTTCTCTAAAGTATTGTAGTTATTGTCATGCTACATTTTATTAAGCAATTGGAGTGTATGAATGAGAGAATGGACTGAAAATGAGTTAATTAATATATCTCAAAGCACAATGAGGAATGAGACAGCAAGCAGTAGTGTTGATCAGAGTTTTGTTCCTATGTTGGTTTTCTTCCAGATCACTGGTAAAATCTTCATTGATAAATGTAAACCTGCAACATTAATGGAAATGGTAATTAACATTATAGCATTAACATTATAGAACATAAAATATTCATTCAATATTATTTATTAGGTATATTTTTATTATCATATGTTTTACCATGATCAGATATGTGATTCTATATCAGTAATAGAAAATGCAGTTCTTGTTTACAGGATCATTACTGAGAAGTGTTTATAAGCAGTAAGAGAGATTGTAGTATAAAGAGGTTTATCGATCTTCTGTAAGGTTAAATAGTGCTGTACATGGAAAAAGCTAATCTGAAATATTATAAGTGTATATGAGTGGTATGAATGGTGGGAAACACAAGGAAAATGAGACCTGCAGATTTTGTAAGAGAGAGGAAAGCTGTTGGACAGGTTTCTGCTGCATATGTGGCCTCTCTATCACTATTAAAAGTTTAAAACACTCTCATCTATCAAGTTTTTAACTGAGGGCTTCAAATAATAATAATGAATACAATAATTGTGCCAAGAACATACAGATAAATGATAGACATGTGATAGATCTAGTCCTTGTATAGTAATGTCCTGCCTACATTCGTGTGAGTTGCCATTGTCCCAGCCTTTCATCAGAAGTTATTGAAGGGTCAGAAATTACTATATTTCCATTATACTAATGCTAATTGTTTGCCAGCTGAAGTAAAAACAATGATGAACCTAGAGCTTACTCCTGCTTTTGAACTGGGATCTGTGGAATACTGGACAAGGAGAGATGGAACAGACACAAACTCCCAGGCATCCTAAGAGGTGGAAAACACGGACCTTTAGAGAAGACCTCATAGAAGAGTTACTTCCTGGAAAAGAGAGAGAACACTGAATAATTAGCTACCAGTGAGATATTCCAGCTAGAAAGGCAATAAAGAGCAAACATCTATGCCCATATTAACAAGGATAGTATGATAAGAGTGAACCCATGAAGTGAAATATATTGAGTAACTTGTATCTGAACCATAAATACCCTTGAGGTATTTATATGCACTGATCAGATCCCCTCTCAGCTTTGTCTACTTTAGACTGAATAGGCCCAGCTCTCTCAGCCTTTCCTCATATGGTAGGTGTTGAAAATTCCCACTACATTTTTTTAAATCAATACTAGTTCTTGAGCAAGGCTTTTGACACTGTCCCTCACAGCATCCTCGTGGGCAAGCTCCGAAGGTGTGGGATAGATGAGTGGACGGGGAGGTGGATTAGGAATTGGCTCGATGGCAGGGTGCAG
>JAVCKT010060584.1:0-16122 GCA_032273925.1 Rhynchotus rufescens
GTGACCCTGCGTGTGCAGGGGGGTTGGACTCGATGAGCTCTGAGGTCCCTTCCAACCTTGGGCATTCTATGATTCTACACCTCTGAGGGTCCAGCTCTTCTCATCCCAAGCCCAACCACCCTCTGGTTCTCTCCCAGCCACTGCAACTTGTGGAGCGGGATCCCAACAAAAAAACATGGGTGCTACTCTTATGTTCACATAGCAGAGGGTCTGCTCTGCACTCTGGCACTGAGTCAGGGGGCACAGACTGGAAACACGGGGTTTTCTTTTGCTGTAACTATTGCCATTATACAGTCGTTGGACACAAGAGGAGAAGTCCCACTCAGCCCAAGGCTGAAGTATGCCTAGGGCAGACTGCAGCTTCTGAAGGTGCTGCAAGGCCATCAGTGGCATGTTACAGCTTCTCAGAAGTACACACATTTAGACACCCTTTCATAGAGATAGGCCTTTCATTTTCCAGAGCATTGAGGTGAGGTTCTCTCTACCAAAGCTATGGACACAAAAGACATGAAAAATACAGGACTGGAATATATATTGCCACTCCTTTCCCCGAGAGTCTTGAGGGATGTGAAATCTAACCACTCAAATTAAAACCTGCACAGTCACAAGCAGCTGAGATCATGATCTTTGAGTGGAAGCAACAGGCTGCCTTCATAACCAGGAATACCACCAGCCCTGCCTGGAATATATGAGCAGTGAAAAGAAGATCTGTATAGGAGGATGTCAGACTGCAACAACTGCTCTCATGTACTCTGGCACAAGAAAACATCTTTTTTCAAGAACTAGTCTCAACTAGCCTCTTCTTCCCACATGCAGCAAACAGAGAAGAAGCTAAAGGGCCTTAAATGGGCGTCAAAAGCCACCATCCTGAGCTCAGTATTAACCCTGCCTTCATTTTGCAAGTTACCATTTCCTTGCTACATGTCTCATGCACCCAACTGCAGCCAACAGCCACTTGCCAGGTGCTGCCCCAGGGCACCATGAACCCTGACCGGGCGCTTCACCCAGGCATGACACCACAGGGACCTGGTAACAGCATTGTTTTTGGGATTGCTCTCGAAGGAAAGTGTCAGGAGCACTTAAAAATATTACAGGGTACGACAGGGACTGTGGTTTTTCCGTGGGCTCCCCACAAGGTGTGAAGTTGCAGCCAGGTTAATTTCCATCCACAGATGAAACTTTATTCCTTACCTCTATCAAACTTGTGCATACAGTATTATGTTGCAAGAATGAAGAACAGCTCTGAACAGAGCTGGGCTCCTATGGGGCTCTGCATGCAGTCTGTCTTTCCAACCTACAAGCACCTCGTAGGCAGCAGAGTGAATACCTGAAGAGCTGAGTACACAAATACCAGTGTTTCAAAAACACTTGCCTAAAACATGAGAGAGAGAGAGATGCTTAAGGCATAAAAGCAGAGGGAAAGGAGGATGATGATAGGCACTCAAGAATATTTGAAAAATCAGAGTATTGGAAAATCAGTGACCAAAAGTGCTATCAAATCACATAGCATTTGACAACTCGACAACCACAGTTCCTTGGTTTGAATAGTTAGGTGACAATCACAGTTTTAATTACCATATATTTTTTTAAGTTTATTCATGGTTCTCATGGGAAATGGAAAGTCGGAAAGGCTGAAATGCTACCTTCCCAATCAAAAGCCAAAAGTCTAAGAAATGAGAATTTTATATTTAAAAATATCTCTGCATCAGGCCTTGAGTAAGATGATGAATTCAACACTGTCTTTCCATCAAACAAAACAACAGCGTATGTAGAACCAAAAGGGGTGTCAAAAATATGGCCATCAAGCTTTCTCCCTAGGGATCTTTCCTGTCCTCACAGCTTTGCTGACTTGGTTGCTTTTCTCAATGTGATACACTGAAGGCCTCCAAGCTGAGGATTTTTTCCAGCACTGGAGACACTATGGGCAACTCCTAAAAGAACTGGGGGAGATCTAGACTCTGTCTCTTCATGTCATAATTGAAAATGT
Organism: Rhynchotus rufescens; assembly: GCA_032273925.1. NCBI lineage: Eukaryota > Metazoa > Chordata > Aves > Tinamiformes > Tinamidae > Rhynchotus > Rhynchotus rufescens. The sequence continues at coordinate 1,988 of JAVCKT010060584.1, forward strand.
GCTTGCCTTACTCCTTGCCTGGCATGTCAGGACAGCATTTACCATTGGTGATTTCCAGGCATGACCAAAGTCTGATCGATCACAACCACTGTACGGTCCTGAGATGCTCCCTTCTCTACAGCCAGGCCAAGCAGCAGCCATGAGATGACTCATATCCTCCTAGGGCTCATACAGGAGCAGGTGATCATGACTGTGATCTCACTGAAACAGGTATGTAAATTCATCAAATGTAGCAACACCTAAAAAAACCTTCACGCATTACAATGACGTTGTGGGGAGTCCCCTGGGTAAGATTATGTGGTGAGGACAGAAAGCGTTTGCTGTCAGTAGGGGCTGAGGAGCTGCTTGAAGCAGCATTTGGTTGCCCTGGAATAAGGCATGGAGGATCAATGGCCCTTTTAAGGCTGGTTTCTCTGCCCTGCACTAACAGCCAGGACAGATGCACAGGTGACTACGGACAAATCCAGAAAGCCATTGGCATGACACCTATGGTGCATGTTTTAGGAGAACCTGAATGCGGGTCTTCATGGCAGGTGCAAGACATCCCTTGCACACATTGACTCATCAGAATGCCAGAACTGGCAGCTCTGCAGAGAGAAAGGTGAAGATCTCAGTGGTGGGTCTGGAAACAGTTCAGGCATTCAGACCTAGAAATGGTCTATCCAAAAGGAGGGTGTATTAGATGAGGCTCTACCATTGAGATGTCTGTGGGCCAGCTGGACTGTGCTGTTTCATGCAGATGCATTCCCTTGGGTCTTGGCACAGCGTGGCCATCCTTGCAGCATTTCTTTAGCAAGTTGACACAGTCCGATTAAAAAACAAAACTAAACTGAGAGACTCAGACATCTCTGTGCTCTTTGCAATGCCAGGAAACCACACAAGTTTCTTGTTTCCTCTTCCATTAAATTTCATTTGTGAAGCTACCCTTGCTCTGAATGCTCAAGACTGTGGCTGGGCAACCAGCCACACTTCTCCTCAGTATTTACCATGCCCCGTGTTGGTTGAAGCCCCTCTCTCTTGGTTGCATCTTGTATCTGCAGAGCAGAACAGCTCAGCACTAGGTGTGAGGTGGCTGTGCTGCTTCAGAATAACAGCATAATAACATGAGGTATTCAGACTTCAGATCTCTAAGCTCTTTGATTGAACAAGGAGCGCTGGTATTTGGCATTTAATCTCCTAGGAACAAGTCCTCCAGCTTTGCCTGTTTATTCTTGTGCCTTTTGCCAGCAGCTGACAAGTTCCTGTTTAAGAAAAGAAGAAAGAAAAGGCAGAATACCGGAAAGAGCTGGAAACTCTTCCGAATTTTCCTTGCTGCTGGTTCAGACTTTTCTAGAAGGAGTTCTGAGCACTGAAGTCTCAGCTTTGTCCTCCTTCGTTTGCATCTCTATAAGGAGATGCAACAGTTTGTGTCCAAAGATGCCTTTGCACAACCCTGAAGCATTTCTTTCTTTTCTTAGCCCTTGTTTACTCTTTCCTCTTCCAACAAAGTAAGCTTCTACAGTCAGTCAAACTCAGTACTACTCAGACAACATTATTGAAGCCAATAGGGTGGGCTTTCATGGAGAATAATTTGGTATCTGGAAGAGAAGAGAGGAATAAGACCAGCACTGATGACAGTGTAGGAACACATAAGCAGGTTTTGAGGACCTCAGAGAGGAGATGCCAAGTGAGGTCTGCTTGAAATGCTACCCATGACAGATGTGGGAAACACCTGTATTTCGATGGAAACTTGAGCCAAGGCTCCTCAGCGCTATGGTTCCACCAGGTCAGATGCCACCAAAAGAGATCCGTAAAGTCCAGATCTCACCAACTTCCTTGGCTGAATAGCTGGAGCTCTTAACTGTCCTCCACCAGTCTGCCATTCCACAAACCATCCAGCCGGACCAAGATGGGAACCCCATCCCTTGGCCCAACTTCTTCCCACCTCTGCTGCTCCTGCCATGCTGTCACCCTGAGAACATTACTGCTTTAAACACAGGCGTTCTCGTTACTGTTTCTTTGATTTTGTCTTATAGCTAAATCCCCTCTCCCCATAAGCCGCAGATGACAGACAGAAAACAAAACCATCCTTTATCCAAACAGCAGTGCAATCTCCAAGCCATCAAGAGGTTCCTGGGATTGGGGCCTCGGCAGCCCAAGTCCTGAGTGTCTAGGGGGTCCTACAGAAGACAGCTTTATACGGAACTCAGATTGAGATCTGCATATGGAAACGTGGAAACATTTCTAATTTGGAGTCTAATTCACCTGTGGTTGATGCCATCCTCCCATCATCTTTTTTTTTTTTGAATTGCTAGAAGAACAGAGGAAGAAGCAAAACTGTGATTTTTACCTATGTGGTGCCAGGTGTCACTCTAATTACCGCAAGGATAACAGAGCCCGGTGTGGGCAGTCAAGGCTGTCCCCGGAGGCTCAAGCAGAGCCTGCTTTGGGCTCCACCTGGTCCCCAGCTTCCCTGGGAGCGTCCAGGTTGCAGCGCTGCAGCTGCCACGGGCTCTGCCCTTCACACGCCATCGTCTCGGGGATTTGGAGCCCACAAATGAATCTCAGCATTTCAACTGTCCAGGCTCATCTGAGTTGCAACTCTAATACTCTTTAAGCTCCCGCAAATTTCTAAATGCTTAAAGCTATTACAATCTCTGTGTTATTTTACATTAGGCATCCCATTAACCGTTTTCTTACTTTGGTGCAATCAGAGTTTGACATTATTTGGAGATGAAGTCTGGACAACAAGGCCAAATGGCCTTTCTTATGAGCAGACTAGCTCAGGGCAGGGGAGCCAGGAACCAAACTGTCTACAGGGAGAGGGTGAAGCAGAGACAAGGGGTGGACACAACAGGCAACGGGGAGATGGCCATATACCAGCTGAGCAAAGGCTGACCCAGCAAAGCCCTTCAACGTGCCTGACTTTAAGCAACCAAGCAGACCTGCTGACATCAGAGGAGCACAGATTTCCTTTAGGAAACACTATAGTGAGTGAATAAGACTCAGAAATGAAGCAGTTGCTGACAACATGATGGTTTGGGGTACCTTCCACAAACCAGAGTCTCTACTAAAAATCTAATCACTACTAAATCTCCTACAAAGCTAAGCAAGTCCTTCACACAGCAGCAGCAAAGCAACACAAAAAGGTACATGACCAGCGTTACTAGCATATAGCTTCTCACGTTGCCAAATAAATATAGGGTGTGAATTCCTGAACCAGAACACACCTGGCTGGACACTTCTACGGAAAAGTTGACGTTCTCCCAACACCATCCCTGGGATCCCAGAGACCCAGGGATCATTATGCTGATGCTACATCCATGCCAAAGAAAATAAAAACGATTCGACTGAGATTCCAGAGTCGTCACTGGGATTTGGAAACACAGCTCATATGGTCATTGGAGTTTTGAAAATGTTGATCACCACCTTCACTCAGTAACTAAAAATACTCAAACTGGTACTAAAAATAAGCAGGCTCATAGAACCTCTTGGTTTAATCCTCAGTAACTCTTTAGTGTTGTATGAATTGAGGCTAAGAGCAGCCAGGGTAAGCACATGTCATCCAAATTCATGATCACTTGGCCACCTCAGTTTCTCAAGATGAGTATCAACATGAATAAGTGCATTGATTCAAATATAATGTGATTTTTATGACTAGGAGTTTAGGTGCCTGTTTCGAAAAAAAAAAAAAGGAAGGGGAAGGGAGAAAGCTGGCCCTCCAGGTAGAGTGACACAAGGGGAGGGTTCATCTTAGTGTCACCTTTAGTGTCTGCCTTGCACTTCATCCTTTACTAGTTCTTCCATCGGCTAACAGCTTGTCTTCCCCTCCTCACCACTCAGCTCTCTCCATTGCTCTTTTAACATCTTGTCTAGGGTATGGGATATACACGTGCAAATATGGTCATTTATTCCAAGGGGTGCCAGAGGGTTGAGTCTCCTCTGACCACACTTGAACCGGCTCCTCTGCAGAGTAAATATTTGCAAAGTTGACATGTGAGACCATCTTATGCAATAACCTTTTTAGAGCTGCTCCCTTCTACTTTGGCTGCTCTCTTGCTACACAGCTGGCATGCACAGGATGAATGGCTGGCTTTGCTAAGGACAGGACCCCAAAGCTTGTTCAGATTTTCCTTTAAATCTACATCTAGCACTATCATCAGCAAGATACTTAGCTTAGACTGGCTCATTTTAAGTAAATATATTTAGCAAATGGGACCGAGCTGCACACTTCAGACATCCATCTCTTTTGCTCTTTGCATATAAAACTGAGATTCAAAATTTCCATTCCAGGATTGCAAAGTGAAAACGATACATAGAACTAATGCAGCTATAAGAGAGAAATGAGAATAATCCTTCACTTTGAGAGATTAATGAATGTGCATTAAAAGGAAATTCCCGGGAAGGTAAATAAGCCAAAAAAAAAAAAAGTGATAAAGGTAATTGCTGCAATCAGTCTTGCAATCCATGCCCAAATACTGGCAATATTGCTGAAATAAACCACCACTGAGGCTAGCTAACAAAAACCAATCTAAAAAGGGCTGGATTCCTCAAAAGTGTATTTACTAACATATAAGCAATATTTTCTAGGCATCCACACAGCCACCTTCACAAGTAACTCACTTCAGGCCTAAGATTCTTCTACAAATTGAAGCTAAAGTGTTAGCTCCACCATTTCCTCCTTTTTCCTCTCCTCAGTTTTTAAAGCAAGCTTGACCACATTTCTTCCCTTTTCCATCTTCCTGATGAGCCCATCATCCAAATCCTTGCTAAAGGTTCTGAGACTCTTTGGTCCCATTCCCTTGGTATCACATCATAAAGTTCATCAAGTCCAGGTTCCATTTGAAGGCTTCTAAATGATCTGATTACTTTGTCACTATTTTTCCTATACCACTATTTTCTTTTTTTTTTTTTTTTTGCTATATAGATAAGTCATGTTCTTACCAATGACCATTTTAGTAAAGACTGAGGCAAAACAGATGCTCTTTCATCTTCCTGCTGCCATCTTTTCATATCTTTCCCTCTCCACCACCCAGTAGACCAATACTTTTCTTAGCTCTTCACTTCCAAACAACATGTTGATAGAGTTCCTTAGTGTTACTCTTCTCTTGAAGGTTTTCTTGTTTTCCTTTCCCACCAAGGATGCCAGGAACTGCCCAAATTCCCCTGTTTACAGGTGCTGATGAATGTGATGAACAGTCTGACACCTGTCCTTCTCTCAGCCTGCTGCCCATCCTACGGACTTCAGCTTGAAGGTCATCCTCAGTAAGCAGAGGATTTTAGAGCACAGCAGGCTCCTCTTCCTCTTGTTCACCTAAGGAGTCTGCATATCATACACGACTGCATTTGGGAGGTGCTCACATAGATGGGCTTCTGCAGATAACCCTGCTTGCCAATGGAAACCTTATTTGGCCTCTACTTTTGGCAAGATGAAACCAGATCCATTTCAGGCCTAGCAATGGCATTTCCTTTTTGGGGGGGACCACCAACTCCATGACACAAAGCCAAGCCATGTGGATATTGCACCTAGAGCTCCCCTAGCATTTTCTGCTAACGAGGAGACCAGACCAGGCAATTAAACCTGAGGGCTCGCCACAGAAATGCTACTGAAAGCTCCCTCGTTGGCCCTGATGACAGTAGGAAAACATTGGGATCATCTCCAGAAATTCCAACTCATACTCTGAGTGGGCTGAAAACCAGGGAAGATCATAGAAAGAACTGGAGATAGCAAGCTAGATCCTCAATGAATGACAAGCAACGTGGTCTTATTTAAATCAGTGGCACTCCAACTCCAATTAACACTGAGGCTCTCTTACTGACTTCTGTCATCTGCTACAAACTGACACCAGCAGAAAATGTGTCAGAGCCCTTCTTTTAAATCCAGCGCTGAAAGGTGAGGTTAGTGAAACCAAAATTTCTGATTATTCATCGTTGCCTAGACAGAATACATGCTTCATTTGTCCCCCCTTATTTTAACCACTAAATATCACAGATGAAGCTCAAGAGACCTTATCTCTTTTTCAATTATCTGTATAGTACTATTCTTTATTTGTTTCTCATACATAAGAAACAAGAAGTGCAGTGTTAACTTTCTCTGCACTTAGGTGTTTTGCTTTATAGTGGCAGACAAGCTTAGAGCCTAATCTCTGGCATAAAAACCCATCAATCAATGCCAGCACAATATCCATACATCAGAAAGACAACACCAGCTTTAAATAGGTACTAGCATTTGCAGAAGACAAGGCGCTTCCAGAACTCCATCTTCGAAGAGTCTTTTATCTCCCTGAGAAGCTGAAAGCCCCTAAATATAGGGATTCTATTAAAAATTCATGAGTTCCAGCAGCTTCTTATCAAAGCCATGGAAATAGGATATTTCCATCATGGTGAATGGCTTGACATTCATTTCTAATAAGCAACTGTGCACTCTATTACCATTTGAGAAGAGAACATCGCTGCTGATACCCAAGGAACACAGTGAACGTCATCACCGGGAGTTAGCACTAGGCTTTGCCTCAGCATACACACGTTATTTCTGCTATCTGGAGACTCACACTCATGGAGGATGCTGATCCCAGCCTTTTGGGCATGTCTAAGGAGGTCTGAGCAGGCTTGGGAGCTGCTTCATGGAGCTGGAGCTTTGATTTTGGTGCTCCTCTTGACTAACCCACATGCCGAACGACGTTTCTAAGATGTCTTCAGCAAACTGCTGGGTGCTCTTTCCAGAGTGGAGTAATGCAACCGAATTGCATTTCAAAAGCATATTTGAGCAGGATTCAGGTTTAAACAGAATATTGCCTTACATTCATACCAAAGAGGTGAAAGTACGGTGCCTCTCTCTATATGATTTATTCTTTAGGTATCAGTTATATACACAAACTTTTATACAACTTCTGTGCTGACATTAAAGAAGCATTTGCTTCTCCTGGGAGAAATAAGTAGCAGGAACAGAAAAGAGAAGAGTAACCTCTCCACTTCCTTCAGACATCACAAGAAAACTGGCTACAGAAATCGGCTTGTTTAATTTAAACAAATCCTGGAGAATTTGTTCTTTCCAAAGGGATACTTGAGATAATCCAAGCAACAGCTGTTACCCCACACGTGTGTATGTGCTTGTCCATCTCTCAACAGTTCAGACAAAAGTAACTAAGTTAGTTTTGTTTAAGATGCTGTAGGATTACATCACCTGTATGGCCAGTTTGGCCCTAAAATCACAAGCAGGAAAAAAAAAACAAAAACAAAAACAAAAAACGATTATACCACAGCAGAAAAGCATTGCTCTTGTATGGCTATTTCAATATGAGAAAAGGTCAGAATTAAAAGCAGCTGCCTAACCTTAGATGAGTCCGTGTTGATATTCCCAGGGAATGCATCTGAGCGGCTTCCTGAACATGGCAAGTCTGCTCTCCTGAAGTGCAGAGCCGTGATCCTGCTTTTTGACTTGCTCCCTCCCTTCTCAGGTTCCTAGCTTCACCACCTCACATTACTGCAGTCACAGCTACTCCCTGATATTTATATCCTCAACCATTTCTTCCCTGTTTTTATGTCAGACCCAACAGAGTCCATCTCTTCACTGGCTCAGTGACCACCTGTGTCAGGAAGTCATCATCAACGCACTGCAGAAACCTCCTAGACAATTTCTACTTTGCTGTGTTGCCCCTTTAGCAGATACAGGGTGATTCAAGTCCATGAAGACCATGGCCTGTGAATATGAGTGGGAGAAAGGCCTCCCCTACATCTCTGTCCAGTCAGGCAGGTGCGAGCAGACACCCTCCACAGCACCACACACATTTGTTTGCCCCCTCATTCTCACCCATAAGCTCACAACTAGCTCATCACTGTCCGTAATCAAAGATCCACGCATACCATCCACCCTATCCCACCAAATCTGTTGCCCCTACTTGGTTGGCATTGACCCTGATAATCACAAAAAAAATAGTAAGTCATTTCTGAAGGAGAAAAAAATCCCTTATTATAATACCTTATTAAAATACCTGATTATAACTAAATAGTTTATCCCCCTCGGGCCATTTCCATGAATTTTTAAGCTCTTTGCAGCTCACACCTCTAATGCTATTCCAAAACAACATCATAACATTATCAAGATATTTCATGTCCTAGTAGTTGTGGTTGTCGTTTGAGAGACAACAAGATGTAAGCACCAGGGACTTAAGGGGACTGGAGAAAAGTGCTGGCTCAGTCGATGCGTGCCCCTGTGCCCTGGGTTACTCCTCTTCAACTAAATAATGAGACTTAAGCAATTAACCTAAGTAAGTCTGGGAAATCAGAGTCAGAGATCCAAAAAGTTGCTTCTTCACCTTACCTGTCCTGCAAAACTGATGTCTGCCAAAGGCCTGATAGCTGGCAAGAGAAAGAGGGAAAGAAAATTCTGCAGAAATGCAGCACTACCGAGTTAACACTGCAAGAGCAATCACAGCTTGAAATGTCCCCTGTTTTGCATGCTTGGATTTTGATGTACAGGCTATTTTGTTTTTTTAATCACTGCTTTGTTGTGTTTCAATGCTAGGAAATTCAAAGGTATGGGGGGGAAACTGGAGGAAGTGATGGTGCAATGAGCTTGCATCACTTACAAGCTCCATGAAATAGGTCAGCTGAGTCATAAAGCTCTCTGAACCAAACACACATAACTATTTGAGCTTGCAACCACCTCTACATGCATTAACATACGCTTAAACCCTATTCAGCAATGTGCTGAGGTATATGCATACCTTTAAAGACTTAAATATCCTGGGACTACTCCCAGGTTTAAGGATGAAGTATATAATCAAAGGTGTTTCTAAATCAGGTAGCACAGACTGTGGTGACATACTCTCCTAGGCTTGCACAAGTACCAGTCTAACCAGCGATCTTCTTCAGTTTGTGGTTTGTCACAAACCATGGATGTTATTTTGCTGGATCTCACCCATTTTGCTCCACATTTTCATTTGTGCCCTGGATTTTTCAGCACAAAGCTTTTGTCCATTTTTTTACTTTACTTTCTGTCCATTTTTAATTTACTTACTGATAACTGCATTTTTCCCTTTTCATTTTCATCCTGTTCAAATGAATTCTTTAGTTTACCAAGGTCACTGTCCGTCCCAACCTTGCCCTTAGTGATCTTGCAGCACTTTGAAGTTTGCCTGGATCTGGAAAGTTTGCAAGCACTGTCAGCATCAGGAGCTTGGATGATGGAGAAATGCTTTTTACTTTACAGGACACTCCTGATAACTACTCCTCAACTGTTTCTTTCTTAATCTATCTTGCACCCACTTCTGTATTCCCCTAAACTGCTTATGTCACATGCAAGAGAATCAAGGCACCATCCCTACTTCTTCTCTCCTTTGCTGTAAGTCACCAGCTATTGCTCCAACAAGGGCATTAGACTGCTACGATGCTGTGTGGCCTTTTAGGTCCATTTTGGATGTTTCTGTTAATAACTGATTGTTTAATATTTTTTCCAGTATCTCTTCAGTTGTCTGAGTTGGGCTAACTGCTTTCTAACTCCCTGGGCCCTTCTTTCCTCCTGCATTTGAGAAGGGATATTATGTTTGCCCTTCTGCAGTCCCCAGAGATGGCCTGCCCTCCACCAGTTCTCCATGATAACTGCAAGTAGCTTCCAGAGAAAATCACAGTTCATTAAGTATTTCAAAGTGAACTCCATCAGCTTTGAAATCATCTCTATTTTCCTTGTTTTGCATGAGGTCGCATGCCCTGCTAGAATTAATTATGTCTGATCATAATTAACCTCTTCTCTGAAGAGGGATGCAAAGCTCTGTGATCCGCTTGACAGGTTGTGGCTGTATTTGCTCTTCAGTTTTGCAGATATTCGCTCCCCACACTGTGCTCTTCCTCTGTGCTTGTCTTCAGACAGACAACTTGGTTGTAGGCACCATATGAGTCCTCTTCAATCTTTAGGTCCCTGAGGCTGTCATGACACTGTGGTCTCTGCCAAGGACTGCGAGCAGCTGTGTCTTCAACAGAGATGTTGCCCATGTTGCTAATACCCCTTTTCTCCTTAAAATATCTTGCCAATAAACCCTCTCAGTTCTCTGAAATCTGCTACTTGGAGTCTGCTGCTTTCTTGCCCTCTCCTTCCTACTTCCTTTTCTCAGAAGCACAATCACTTCCACACAAAATTGCTTTCCATCTTGAGATTCTACAGCAATGGTAATAAAATCTAAAACAGCATCTCCTCTAGCAGCTTCCTTCATGGTCTGAAACAAAAAAAGTTCTTCTAAAAACACTTTAAGAGCTAGATGGACCATCCTCATCCTGTGGTGCCTTTTCAAGTTGACATCCAGCTAATCCATGCCTATCTCTTCTCCTTCCCTGCAAAGCACACTCACATCCCAATCTGTGTGTTGGTTGTTAGAAATATCTGCTTCCTTGTCCGATGTTTTTCCCTTACTCCTTCTTCCTGCTTCCCTGGGCAGAAATCTCAAATGTGCAGCCTTCATCCCTGTCTGGACACTGCAGTGATTTCTCTCCTCCTTTTGACCACTCCACGAGTTAAGTGACTTCAATTAACTCCTGTGGGCTTTCTAGTTCTGTACCATCTTCAAATTAAACACATAGCCCTCTTCGTTAGGCTGGCATGGCAGCACATGGAGATGCTTTCTGCCTTCACAAGTCTCCTCGTCTTTGTTCTTCTTTCTTCTTTCACATAACGTCGTCCCACGCTTCAGGTCAAGGTTCTCTCAAGGCTGCACCTTTATGGAGGGGTGTCACTGAAGAACACCACTTAAGGGAAATGTCCTTGGGCTGGCTTCCAAGTTCAGAAAGGTGGCAACGCTGGTTGGACACCACAGGACCTTGGAGTACAGAGGCATCCAGCTCCCCCTCAGGAGCCTGGAAACTTGGACCTTCCTCCAGCTCCTTGGAGAGCCAGACTGGCAGGAGAGCTGGGAGGAGTCCCTGAAACCAGATCCTGTTGAAACAGCCCCTTGGAAAGAGTTCACATTTGCCAAGGAAGCAAATTCCCACAAGCAGTTTTCCAGCCTGCTCTAGGCACAGCCCAGAACACAGTCTCACCAAAAGAATTTTGTTCCATTTGGTGATAACTACAGGGAGCTGGACTTGAGGCTCCAGCCCTGTAAAGGACCTTCAGTCATGTAGTCCTGTGCACATGTAGGAAGCAGTTTTCTACTTCAGCACTTTTACCAGGCTCCATTTCAGTCCAGTAAGCCTCAGACAGATGAATGCATGTCACCAAGGAGCATTGTAGGTGACTAGGCCTAAAAACCTTGAATTCCCAAGGAGGACAATGGTACATGGAATTTGCCTCCCCCTTCTTTAAAGAAAAATAAAAAACACAGGAAAGAAACTCTAAGGGTAGCTATAATTACATGTAAATCCCCACATGGACAGGACTTTATTTTACATGTGGTTAGAGAAAGGACCATCTGTTTTATGAAGATACTAAGCTCTCTTTTTTTTTTAAATCCCAATTACATTCTCCTCCCCTAAGTGGAAGCATCGCCACGCTAATATCAAGAGTCTTAAAATAAGATTATGCTTTTAAATGGGAGAGTCTTTAAAGTGGGATTATATCTTGCAACAGCCAACTAGGCTTACAATCAAGTTTAGAGGATAGGCTTACAACTTCATTACCCTGGGAGAGGCTACCTTTACAGAGCAAAAAATTAGAAACATTCGCATGGGAGCAGATGGGATTCCAAAAAAAAAGCAAAAAAAAAAACTCCATAACTTTCTTCTTGGACTTATCTTTCTCTTTGCATTTACAGAAGGTTACACTTTACTGATACGAGCCATGGTTCCTCAAGAAACAACCCCAGCATTTTCCCAAAAAAGAATAATGCTCCTTCTCTTCTGCTCTTTGCATACTCTTATTATCCAAGGGATAAAGGGGCTACACCAGGAAAAGGTGCTCTGAACACAGTAATGGAGAAGGAGAGGGCATGAGACAGAAGGAAGGGAGCTGTGCAGACATGTCAGGAGCAGAAATAAGGGCGGCCATCTCCTCCACTCCCTCATCTCTTTCCTCCTGCTTAACCCTTGAGCTGGGCTGTCGTTGAGAGGCTGTATGGTGCAAATGAGAACTTTTTATACCCCTTACCTGGCCTGGGAGCAAGCCACTATGCTCCCTTCACCTCCATTTCCCACTGTGCCTTTTGGTTTCTTCCATGGTCCTCAGGGATTTTTTATGGTCCTGTGATCTTTTCAGGCAGCACTGCTTCAGAGTGCAGGAGGTCTCAGGAACTGCAATTTGCACACACAAACTGAAGAGATACCTTTCAGCCACTGCTCCAGTTCACTCCCAGTCTGTACACCAGCAGACAGCGGGATCCAACCAGGGCTTGGGAGGTTTCACAGCACCAAAAGTGCCTGGAGTCACTATACCTCAGCAGGAGGGTTGCTGCAACCTGTGAACAATCCTCATGGGCCAATTTGCCCCTCACATGCCTTGAACTTGCCTGAGACAGCACTGCAATAAACAAAACACTCGTGGATATTCCTCACTTTCCGTCACTTCATCCTTCCCCTCTCCCTTTCTTACTCTTGTGGCTCCAAAAGTCTCCTTGTAACCGCACGGTGAACCAAAAGGAAATGCTTTCTGTAAACAGCAGAAACTAAGTCCAGTTTTCTACACATGGTGTCTTGTGGCTAGATTTTCTCTGAGTGCTATAAGGGAGATGCCCTGATTGAGGCATTTGCCCAGATTGGGGCATTCACCATCAACTGACGGGGATCAAGACGACTAGCCTGCCTCCACTCAGATACTTGTTCTCACTGCTCTTCAGTGAGCCTCCTTCATCTCCAGAATGATCCTTTTCCCTCAGAGGAGCCAGACGTTGGCCAGTGGGTTGAAACTTTACGAGAAACTCACACCAGGACCCACCGTTACCCTCAGCCAGCACATCATTAAGATTCATTTCCTGGCTAAAAGCGTATGTATTAATACATGCTGACCTAGAGTTCCTTTTGCCAAGTGAGAAGCTGAATGTCCTGATTGTGGTCAGGCTCCCACTTTGGTCATCTTCAGCAGCTGCTGAGCCCAGCAAATGTCAAGCGGACAACACAGGTTTGGGTCTCAAGTAAGTGTTTTATACAGGGCCTCCTCACCTGGAAAGGCCACCAGGAAGCATTGCAGAGCTGTGGCAGGTTCCAAGGACAGCATGGGACAATTCCTATGGCTTCTGCTCTCCAGTTCTACATGTAGGCTGAAACACAGCCTAGGCCTCATGAAGTCTGCTTTCTGCAACAAAATGTTGCTGAAAAGTTGATTTACCAGGGTGGCACCTGCATTACTTAATGTAGATAAAGCACTGTCTGTAGATAAAACAATGTCACTGGTATGTTTTCTCCTCCAGCTTTATTTAACACCTTCTACTTTAACGTCAGATTTCACCAGTCTGCCCTCTTCCACTGTCCTGTCTTACAAACCTGGGAAAAAAACTAGCATTCCCATCCTCAAGGGAAGTTCTTCATTTGAAGGGTTTTGCATCCTTGAAGGAAACAGGATATAAAATAAGTATTTTGTGTGGAGCCTGCCTGCTATTCTGCAGGGTTAGGGAAGAGATGCATGAAGCTACAAAAACCCCGTTATGCCCTGCAAGTGCCTCAGCCTCTCTAAAAAGAGCAGAACCTTGCAACCAGGACTGATGATTTATGTCCTGCATCAGGGAGGGATCTAAAGGCCATGCATGTTCTCAGATGACAGATCCACCTATTATTTTGTTGCCTGCTACACATGTATCTATGGAAGACAACTCTGATTTCTAGGATCCACTTCAGCCATTTAAAAATCTCTTAGACTAAACTATAGAACCTTCCAGACCCCTGATAAAGATGTAACTCTTTAAACTTCAAGCACTGCCTATTGCAAATTCCCACAAATGCAAATCCATTCCTTTACAAGATATCCATATGCTGCAATAAGACATGGACTAAAGCTTCTGAAAAGCATGAACACCAAAAATCCACCTGCATAACACACTTCTTTTAGTTTTAATGGGACAAGGAGATGAAACACGTTATAAAGCAAAGCCAAGGATGATGATACATATGGAGGATGATAGATATTTATGGAGATAGAGTGAGACCCTGGCACAGCATCATTGTGGATCACAGAATATTCAAGGTTGGAAGGGACCTCTAGAGATCATCTAGTCCAACCTTCCTGCTCAAGCAGGCACACC
>JAVCKT010060648.1:0-16116 GCA_032273925.1 Rhynchotus rufescens
CCCCCCCCCCCCCCCCCCCCCCCCCCCCCCCCAGGTTGCTTTGTTGCATTTTATTAGAATGCCTCCACCCCATAATCTCTCTTTCAGTGTGAAAATCTCATTTCAGACCTGAAATACTTCAGGAAAGGAATGAAGAAATAACTAAGAGAGATGAAATTAAAATACTTGCACCAGAACAACCAACTGTAGTTATACAAAAAATTGTAGATGTTTGATTGTCTTTTCCATGCCCCTACATCAAAGAGTCAATGACTTCAGTTCTCCATAGCTGAAAAGGAAGCTAAATGTTGCATAAGTTGCAGATTTGAAAAATTAAAGTCTAAAATTCTTAGCTTTTTTTTTTTGAATGACACTGCAGATCAGATCTGAAGATGACATGCCTTTAAATAAGGGAAATGTTTATCTGAGAGTCATGATCATCTCAATCTTGCTCTCTACTGAGGAACAATGATGCCAGGGACAAAAAAAAAAAGAATATTTATGGCATAAACCTTTGTGCACCATGAAGAATTAAGAAATCTTTTTGAAACCTTCTTGTTTAGTTTTATTTCTGTAATACTTATTACAGAATAATACTTCTGTAATACCTAGGACATTTTCCAGGTTTTCTTGGGTTTATTTACTCCAGTTCTAACAGACATCATGGATTCCATGCCTCATGTCTCTTGCTCACTATGCACACTGAATGAAATAAAAAAAAAATGGGTTAAGAATGTTTTTCCAAGTGCTCCAAAGCACACAATGTACCCCAATTAACTGAAATAAATTTGTTCTCAAAATGAAGCTGCCATATTAGGGTAATTAATTTTGGCTCTCTAGAGCCTCTCTGGAGAAGAAAAGCACTTAAAATGTACAAATCTTGAACTAATCTTGTCTTGGAAAATCTTTTTGCTATTAACTAAGGGAAATGAAGCACAAACTTTCAGTGACTAGGCTATTTTTTTGAGATTTGACAGATGGATGTGCTTGTTTTTTAATGGTCCTATTTTGCCTTGATTATCTGCATTGTGTCATTTCTGGATGAGCACAACGACGCTAGTGAATTAGTTGTTACGTTTCTATGCGGGCTACCTGTCAGTAGGAGTATGCTTACAAACAACATTAGAGCAGGAGTTAGCATATTTTTTTTTATGGATTGACTGAAGGATGGCATCATAGTGTTGCTTTTTTGGGCCCCATAAACTTGCTGGTTTCCATTGTCAGCATCCTAGTAAGGTAGGAGCTCCTACCAGTGCTCTGAGGTATCACAACACTTGAGTGCTACTCTCCTGCCAACAGGAGGTCTCTCCTACTTTTCACTGCCATCTTGTTAGCTAGAAACTAGGTTTTAAGTTTTCAAATAACTAAGAAAAAAACTCTCAGGTTCCTGGTCATATTATCTCTGCTCAGTAATATGGCACCTCTGTCAGTCCAGGAGTGATATTGTGTGCCGAGGTTGCTGTTTTAGCCAGTAAAATTCTCATGGAGGTTCGTCATCAGTTGTTGTGCACAGGGACAGTGGGTAGTTGCCAGGGTGGCAGGGAGGACAACAAAGCAGCCAGGGCTTTCCATGCTTCTTTTCTTGTGTGTATTTGTGTATGTTTAGGAGTTTGGAAAGCTGAGCCCAGGAGAAGGGGTTGTGGCAAAGAGGGAGTATTTGCTAGAGCAGAATCACAGCCACCAACCTTCTTCCTGGTGAAATTCACCTGAACAAATTCAGCTCTGTAGAGCTCTCCTCCAGTTTAGTTCCTTACCTTAATCTCACTTCTTTCATAGCATGAGTTATGTGTCCCTGCTACAAACCTAACTTTTCATCCCTGAGGAAGTGAAATTCTCTCTGCGTTCCTCAGGAGCCTTGAGGTGGCTTCATCTGTCAGTGTACATCTGGATTCTTCTGCCCTACTTAAGCAGCTTTGCTGTTTCTGAGAGTTGCGAGTGCACTGGAGCAAATCATTTGCTCCTCTGCATCCACTCACAATAAAAGTGAATGCTCACTCCCCCAAAGCTGCACTGTTAAAGAATGACCATTTTTGTGTTTCAGTGGCATCCTGAGGTTGGCAGTGTCCTTAGTCTGCGTTACCTCACCCTTCTTTTCTCTCTGGCCTCCCTCGTGGCACAGAAATATGATCCACAGGATACAGGAGGACACAGTCTTTGCACATGCTTCACAAACATTGCCCATCGCATGCACAGTGGAGCTTTCACACTCATGGAGTGTGAAAGAGGATTTAACACTATGTTAAATGGCTTTTTGAATGCAGAAAAACGCACCGGTGACTCTTAATAAGAATTCCCCAGTACAGGAGTGCATGAAGCATTTCTGAGCAGCAAGGAAGCGCTGTGTGAAGGGAGCGATGACAGCAAGCAGAACCCAAAACACTGCACAGACAGATTTTAAATCAGCGTGGGAATCCCTCCAGTCTGGAGCAGAGCAGCTGTTTAGTGGTGTCCAAGAAGCACTGGACCGAACAAAAGAACGGCCTGTCTCATATAAACCTCGGGGAAAATTTGGCCAGCTTTTGGGCTTTAACACTTCAGCACTCCGCGGGGGAGTTGTAATTGCCATGTGATCGTGTTGTTGGTTTGCTGTCTCCTCCCACAGAAAGCGACACCGACAGCTCAGCGGCCCCTTTCATCACATCAGTGTGTGGATAATGTGCAGCCGCAGCTGCTGAACTAACCAGCTCCCAGGGCTAGCTGCACACACGCCACGCAGATGCAGGCTCCATCCCGCGTCTTAGGACTGCTGTGTGGGGAGCAGCTCTCCTGTTCAGGGAGGCGGTAGCCATGTAAGTCTCATGTTAGGGCCTACATGGCATAGGACACGTCTGGCAGGTAGTGCTGTCGCTGCATTTTGGTGGGACCTGTCAGAGAACCTCTTCCAAACACTCCTTAGAGATTAATGTGATGTCTTAGGGCCTGGGTAAATAGCCTTCTGCTTTCAAAAGTAGGTGTATCTGAAGTGAGATGTACAGTGAACGATGGTTTCCATATGTGAAGTGAGTGGGCTGTGTTTAGTCCCTAATGAGGAGATGTCTTCAATCCACCTCCACAGCTGGTGCACTGGCAGTTCTCCAGGCAACTTGGCATCTAAATCGGAGATCAAATGGCTCTACTTAGTCTCTCTAGCTAACTCGGTGGTGTCCAATATTAATTGGGCCTGTTTGGGTTGGTTATTTGGGTTTGGGTTGGATGGGAATTCCAACAGCCATTTTTTTTCCTCTTCTTTTCTAAAGCTTCTATGATTAGTGCTGGTGGAATATTACTTCTTTAGCCATTAATGACAAGAAAAATAGAGTAACTTATAGTGAATCAGATCCCAGGAGCACAATGACATGCCTCACAAATTGCTGCAGTTGTGTGTGCATACAGAGAGGTACACGCAGCTTAAATAATGCAGTGGTGACCATAAACATTCTTTTCTTTTTTTCTTTTCTTTTTTTTTTTCCTCTCTTAGGAGTATAAATGGACTGGAACAATAAATTTATCAGGGACATTTCCATCTTGAGTTCAAGCTAGTAGCTCATAATCAAAAGCAGTAAATTTAGTTATTGTATAAAGGTCATATTTATTATTATGCAGTTCTTCTTTTTGTGAGACATGAAAAATTATGAAAGCCTCCATCCTATTAAGTACTGTAGTAGGCATCAATGATATAAATCACCTGAATTTGATAAAACTGAGAAAAAAACAGAAAGAATTAGAAAAAAAATCTCATACATCTGTTTAGTATGACCTTAATATCAGTCATAATTGTAGTTGTTTATAAATTAAATAACATCTAATGGTTTCCACTGCTAGCTTTCAATACACTAAAGCTGTGTCTCAGCTGTGTCTATCCTCCTACTTACATGCTAAAGGACTTCTTCCAAGGCAGAGAAACGGATGTGAGAGAAAATAAGGAAGGACAGAGAGAGGGAAGAGAAGGCTCTAGGAGCCTTCATGTGGATAAGGGAGGCACTAGGGAGCCAGTGAAATACAAGGGAACAAGACGTTTTCACAAAAGGAATGCCAGTGATGTGACACAGATGCAGCAGGTCCAGTCAAGAGAAGCTGTGCAAACAATATTTACTTATTATTTACTTACACAGGAGCCTAGGATTGGAACAAACCTCTTGGATGCTGAGTTCTGTTCCTTTTTATGACACACAGGTGTTGTATGGAACAATGCTGGAGCAGCATCACTAAGTACCTAAGCTGTCTGGCATTTCTTGCCATTGAAGTATTTTTTGAATTATTTTTTACCCTCTCGAGGATGGATGATGTTGGTAGTGCAGTCACTTGAGCTGCCCACGGTAGTCTGTCGCAATTCTGGAGGCTGCATGGAGAATATCAGCCTCAAACATTGTCACCCTTGGCCAGTAACTTTACCAGCAATGAATGCAGTCTGCAAGAAACATTCCTATTTCTTCGTATCCTATAAAATGTCAAAAGGATCTGTAAAAGCATGGGAAGTATTCTGTGTCCATAGCTGTGGCACAGCCAGGAAGGATTTTTTTCTCATGCTAATATCCACTATATCCATGCTTTTTGGGGCTTAGAGAGAGAATCATTGATCCTTCCAAGCCCCATAACAGAGAGGGTCCCCTCATCCCACAGAACAAACAGGCTGTGCTTTTTCCATATATATGCATATATATACATATGCACATATGGTGTTTTTATAACTAAGGAATTATGTTTGTTCAATTATGCCATCCACAGATAAATGGCAGGTACTGCTCATCTGAAGACATTAAGATGTAAGCACAAAAGCCTTTTTGACAGAATTTTATATTAATGGTAGCTAGCTATATTAATGCTTTTAAAAATGTATTATTTTTTATCTTCACTGAACATAACTGTAAAACAAGGATGTTTCTGTGGCCATTTGGAGTTTAATCAGAATATTTTCTTACATTATTTATCTGCCCTCAACAGCAGTAACTTCCTTTGTTTCAAAGCTATGGTTCCAGAGATTGTTTTCTTCCAAAGCAAGAATGTCTTTTGTGATTAGAATCCTTTTTCTTTTTAGTGTAAATCTATTTTTTTTTATCTGTTGCTAATTAGTGGATTTTTGGTGCCTATTAGCTTCATCAGAGGAGCTCTGCCACTCAAGATAAGAGAAGTTCCTTGAGAGCCTGCTAATGTGCTGCCCAGGGCAGACGTCAGGGAACCAGGGCTTCCTTTACTTTTCTCTCTGCCACTGATTCTCCTGGATGGCATCTGCCATCTTGCCAGAGATCTCCCAGGAATTCCTCATCCTTGATAAAATTCTGATTCTCCCTCCCTCAGTGCTCTTCAAGAGCAAATGCAGCATTCGTAAACAGGTATTAGGAACAGGTAAGTCAGCCCATGCCACAGGCTGACGTTGCCTGGCGGCTGCTGTGGGATGGCAGCGCCTTGCTGCTCACAGGGCTGCCAGGGAAGCTGAAAGGCTTCAAAGAGCCCTCTAGAGCAAGAGCTACCATGCACCTGTAGCACAGGGCTGGTGGTAATCCAGGGACCAGAACATCGGAAGCTTCAATTGTAGAGGTTTTTTTTGTTTTCTTTCCACCTGTTAGGAAGCTCTCTTCAAATGATCTCTGTTGTCATCCAAAGCCAGAGAAACCTTTCTGGCAGGCACATCCAGTTAATTCCTACCAATAGGAAGTGAGAGTTTTTGCATCAGTTTCAACATGCCCCAGTTGCACTAAGATTCAGCCTCCAGAGCAGCTTCCTGGTAGGTACAGGGAGGGAACATTTCAGAATTCCCACACCATAAATTACCATTTCTGCCACTGGAAAAGATTAATGGATTTAATGTAAAGATTGAAGGGGGAGTTCTTTGTCTTTTTTTTTTTCCCCCATGTTGCGGAGCTGTCCAGGCTGTGGTAGAAAAAGCACCAAGATATCCAATGTGAACGGGTGAGTGAATGCACAGAGAAATCTATCAGTAATTCTTGTCCTGTCAAGGTCTTCTTAGTGCCTCTTTTGACCAGTATCTGATAGCTAAATCTGAATGTAGCCCTGATATAATTCTGAGCTGCAACCTCATGACCTGTCCTAGCCCTACACTCCCATTGCACATCTCAGCTATGCTGCAGAACCACTTTGGATCTCCTGCTGCGGTGCCCATTCTTGTGTCAAGTCACAAATTCCTGAAACTAAACCTTCTTCCATAATTGATTTTCCATTTATCCTTTTCTCTGTACTTTTAATTTTCAAGTTTTCATCACCCCTTTGTTTAAACCTGCCATGTGCCATGGCATCTGCCTTCTGTGGCCAGAAGTTTCTAGGGGAAAAGGCTCTTGTCGGTGCTCTGGAATATTCAGAGAAACTGGATGTGTTTCCTAGAGATACTCCAAATGTTCTGCAGTATATTTCCCAAGTGCTGTATTATATTTCCCCTGTAGCATTCATATAATCTTATTTCTGTAATTGGAAATTACACAAAATGGAGCTTTATCATTTAATAACCTTCCTACTCACTGTTTGTTCAGATGACTATGATCTGGTTAAAAATGTTATGTAAATATTTTTGTAAACAAAAAGCAACAAAAATTTAGAAAGAGGACAGAGAGAATAGCAATATGCTCAAAATAATGGGAAAAATAATGTACCTGAGACTTTGAATTCATAAAATTCTGACCCTCCTAAATTCTTTCTGAAAACAGTGTATACTCTGGGTTTTCAACAACTATGAAATTCATGCTTTCTTGTAAAGCATTAATGCAGGGTATTTTGGCTGACATCAAATGAGAGATGCTTAATATCTGACTAATCTCTTATTAAAGCATTTTATTCTCACTTGTCAGAAAGATGGTCTGTTCCATTTTTTATGTCTGTGATCTAAGATCTAACCCTCCACTAAAGATTATCTTTGGTCTACAGGACTGGTAAAATATAATCCAGCAGCAGAAATAGAATTAAAAAAAAATCTCAGGCTGCTTTGAGGTAAGGGAGAGAGGGAGACTTCCTTGCATCTCTTTCTGCGCTCCTTGCTGAGAAACTGCATATTCTAAAAGGAAATGAATTAGTACCTTGCTAGCAGAACTCTCCTAGCATGAATGACAGAGTAGTTGATGAAGGCTTTGTGGTTAGACCAGTTTGCAAATCAGATCTACATTTTTTAAACGTATTTATTTTGATGAAGAGGAAATGTAGGGCATAATTTCACCTGATGTGAAGTAATTAGAGCTAAACAACTGATATCAGTAGAAATAGGTGGCATAGGGTATCAGGGATGAGAGTGGGGAAGGGGAATGGGTTGTGAAAGGAATTCTGCCCCTCTAAAGAAAGTCTTGGAGCTTTCCATCCAACATAACTTATGAAATTTTTGAAAGAGCAATGTGATAGTTGATTGATTAATGCTGCTGAAAGAAGCACATATGCTTGGCCTTCTGTTGCCCATGGAAGACTCTACTTGTTTAGAACAGGAGCCAGACGCAGTACTCTGAATTGCAATGCAACACATCCACAAACATCCTAGCAATTAGGGACTATTGTATTTCTTTCTGCTCCCCAGGTGATTAATTGAATGCAGGTCAGTCAGCCACAAAGCCTGTTTTTGCACAGAGCTGTTCTCTCAGAGTTGTTTTTCAAAAGACCCATAAATCCAGGGAGTTTCCCTTCTGACATTCCGATTTAGCTGACTGTCCTGCCTTTATGGCTCTAACCAACTTTACCTAGCTTTTTCTCATAGAAGTCTCTAAATCAATGTGTACAGGAGACTTTAGAAAAGGAGAACATGATTTTTGTCCC
This sequence comes from Rhynchotus rufescens, assembly GCA_032273925.1. Classification (NCBI taxonomy): domain Eukaryota; kingdom Metazoa; phylum Chordata; class Aves; order Tinamiformes; family Tinamidae; genus Rhynchotus; species Rhynchotus rufescens. Next base: position 7,702 of record JAVCKT010060648.1, read on the forward strand.
TAGACATCTCCTCTCCTCCTGGAGCACTTTGTACAAATCCTATCAGAAACTGCTCCCGGCAGCGTGTGCCATTTATTTTTCTTTAATCTTGTTTTCATTTCACCTCATAATGATTTCAGGAATGTTTTTAGTTTCCAAAGCCAAGGAATCAGTTTCTTATAGGCAGCAATCACATTTGCTGTTAAATAAAAAGAAACACACTCTTCTGGATAAGCACTATAAAGAAAACTGCACAATCTGTACTGTATACTTGGAGCCTGCCTCAGTGAGACACATAACATATGGTACATGCAGCATCCCCTTAACTAAAGTGTTCCTTTAATCAGGCTTGTGTGGTTGGAAATAAGTTCATTTTTGAATGAGGAGGGGCAATTTATTATGGGCAATAACATGAAGGTGGGGGTTCTGTGCATGCAAGAAGAACAAGGGGATGAGATGCTGGTTTTCCTCACCTCAGCTAGTTCTCTCACCCGCTTTAAGTTCATATATATCAGGAGCTTCATTTGTAGAAGAAAGGAATCTGTTGATCAGAAGATTAAGCTTAACATACTGAGAATACAGAATTTAAATAAAAATGTTTTTAGCACCTCTCTCACTCCAACATAGCCCATAACTATAATGGAAACAACATAGATGAAACACAGTGACCTGCTGGCCTTTGCCAGGCGAAAAGAAAATGTGAATTCTAGTCTCCTCAGGAAACATTTTTATATATTGGAGCCTCTTTCCTCTTGGAAGACAGCTCAGAGTAAACCCCTGGGACTGTGGCATGGAGAGGTGTTGAAGAGAAATCAGAAAAAAAGTTTTGCTCCTGAGAACCAAAGGAGAGAGGGAGATTCATTTAGATCCTCTGCTTTTAGGCAAAGTGATTTCAGCATGTTGCCATGCTTGCCTGACCTTCCCTAAATGGAATATGCTCTTCAGGAAATCACTAACTTGTATGGCCAAGCTGACAGAAAATATCATCCTGAAGTCCCTGCTGCCTGATCTGCTGGTGGCATATATTCTGATAAAGAACATGTTCTCTGAAACCAATAAGTGGTAGAAGATCTGAAATTATGAAGCCTGTTTTTTTTTTCTTCATTTCTCCCTAAGCTATTTTATTCCACATTTGTTAATGGCATGTACTCTATCAGAAATAACATGCTGCTACCTCTTAAGAAGGAACTTGAAGCATGGATCTTAAGAAGCATGGATCTTGTTCATCACATTCATAACAACAAATGCAATTCCCTATCCCTCTAAACTGAAAGACATAATACTTGGCAAACACTTCGATATTCCTCTAGATTTTCTTTTCCTAATGAAAATAACTTTATATTCTATGACACCATCAATATAGTAGCTCTGTCTGCATCTGTCAGGCCCTTTGCTGTATACTGTCCTTCCCCATTACCAAGGGAGGCAAACACTTGAATTCCAGCCCTATGGCAACTGAATTTTCAAAGACAAGTGAAAACAAAAAAATACCTACCCTTATGCACAAACCCTTGCCTCCCTCTTTCTACTCTTTACCATTGAAGATGTCAGGCATACAGACTAAGCCGTGTGCCAGTCCAGAATACTCTTAGGCTTCTTGCTCTTCTTAAAAGGACATGTGTTTATCTTTGCCAAGTCCATTGTAAAGTTTAAGAGGCTGAAGCTTCTTGAAATATATGTGTTGGCTTTGGTTCTGGAAAGGGAGATGGAATTCATGTGTTCGTAGCTTGTTTTCTAGAATTTGTTGCTGGTAGAGATTCAGTTTGGAGAATCTCCAAAGGTTTGGAGATTTGGATCTGGAGAAATGGCTATTGATTTTGGTTTTCAAAGCCATCTCAGTGACTTAAATCAGGGTACAGTGCTTGTTACTGAGCCATGAAGTGATGTCACAGAGAGGATTATGGATTACAAAAATGAGCACATTTTTGTGCTTAAATTTTCACAGTCATCTGTTCTGGTGTCCTAAGAATTAATGAATCATGAGGTCAATAGGAATATGTTAAACCTAAAAGAAGGAAGCATTCTCGCTCTTTCAAGAGCCAAAATATTATCTTCTCTTCTTCTAGATGCTTTAAGTATTGCAAATCCTGTTTAAAAATTTTCCTCAAGGACCATAACAGTAATGTGAGAAGGAGATGGATGGATTATGAAAAGCAGAGGCATCATAGGGCTGAAACTGAAAGTCTGTATAGGTGAGCTATGTCAAAAGTAAGAAGATTATCCCTTAGTTGTTTATGTAATGAACAAAACTAGCCTGAAGCCCCACTGTAGTTACAGTATGAATATGGTCAGTGTTACCTTCACAAGAGCTGACAACCGAGTGGGTTCCTAGTAGAAATGCTTCTACTGGGAGATTTGTGATGAGGTGCCTTGGGAAGTCAAATGAGCAAAAAAAGCTCTCTGCTGTTGGCTCTTGTAAGGCAATTCAAAATTACAGACTTCCTCCCCAAAAGAAGAAAGTCGTATTATTCACTGAAGTTTTGGGATATCCTGAAAGTTAAATCCTAGACTCTCACTCTCCTCAAACAGAAATAAAGCATGCAAAGGAAATGAAAAAAAAAAAAAAAGATTGTATCCCTGTGTGATCCCCTCCTATTATTTTTGCTGGAGTTGCTGAAGAAGAGTTTGTGCCAAAATATATATTGTATTAAAGGGAAAGTGACATTATAATTGCTAATTTTATGAGGTTTCAGCATGGCATCAAGAACAGAGCATTTGATTATTAGATAAACAAAAACTGAATTTTCTAAGCTTAGATCGGCATTATTTTTTCATGAAAAGATTTATATTGCAATGACTGTTAATAAATAGATAATTATCTGTGAGGTATCACTGGTCTTATTAAAATACAGGCAAATATGAATTCATTGCCATTATCTGAGGTCACCAAAAGTTCAGAAATACATTGTTATTATCCAAGGTCCCATTGTATATTTGTGTGCTGCGCTGGGGAGGGAAAATGTGCCCTAGCTGGTGAGATATCTTTGCATATCACAATAATGGAAGGAGCTCTTACTGCATGCATATATGCGTGCATAGGTTAAAATCAATAAACATTTGCCCATTTCTGCCCACAGAATCAGACTCTTAATTCTGCTTTGCTTTCCAACTCATTATTTTATCAATCTGCAAAACAGATTTCAAAATGCTATACATTGGCAGCAGTACGTTTGCACTGCTATTGTTCAACAGAGAAGAATCTGAATTTAAAACTTCAGAAGGTGTCAGTTAAGAAAATTATTAGGAATATATGTCCTCCTGCTCCCACAAGGAAGTGGACTTCAATTATGTATTTCAAGTTGCATTCACTGTTATCCTACTTCCTGGGACATACACATCTGGTTCACTGTCAAGGATCTTTCTGCTCTTCCAGCGATGTGAATGAAAGCAATTTCACTAATAAGTATTCACATATTAGAGTAAGGGGACCTCAGAGGGAGAGAAGATTCAGATCCTGTATTTCTTCATACATACTTAGTCATGCTCTGCAAGAGAGATAAAAGATATTTACAGTATAAAACTTTGGGGTTACTGTATGCTTTTCTTGCTCAAGAGTTTCAAAATATATCCTTTTCCTGGTATATAACATACTACTTAGCTCCTGTGGTTGATACTTTAAAGGAGAATATCAAAAATCCAGAGACATCTTGATAACAGTGATGCTAGAATTCAGCCCCCTCCTTTTGATGAATGTTATAAGCTCCATAGAAACTGAAGAATATGAGAGTGATCCTAAGGACTCTTCACAATATGATGGTTTCCAGAAAGAGCTTACGTATAAATAAGATACTGATCTCATCTTACAGCCAAAATACCCATGAAAATAGATCAGAGGGTTTTTTTTTGTGAAATTCAAAGCAGAGACAGTATTCAGTTTCAGCAGAAATTTTCCTTTTGCGTTTCAGCCATGCTCTCAGCTTTGAGGGATTTGTTGTTGTTGTCATTATTATTATTATTATTATTATTATTATTATAAAGACAACAAGTTTTGAGGATAAATAATACGGACAAGTTCTTTTTCTGCTTGGGCAAAAAAAGTGTTTTCTTTGTACTTTTTTCAAAATCAGTGGCACACAGTATATGCTTATGTGCAGTTTAATGGAGAAAGCTTTAAAGAAGATATTTTACCACTTTATAATTGGTCTATATTTATGTAAACTGAGCCTTGGTGACAGGAAATCTGCCCTGTTTTACAGGCATGGGCTTAGCTGACAGAAAAGTTGGATTTATTAGGACATGTGTTTAGCACATTGTGTTTGTCTGGAGAGTCTCTTGATCTGAACATACCATTATTCATGGCATGTTGCATCAAGAAAAGATGAACTTTAGGACATTGGCTTAATTGGCGTTTCCAAAAAGATGATATCCACTCCATTGTTACTTTATTGCTGTTTCATCCTAACACATAATACTTTATTTTATATATGCTTATATATTGTATTTATTATAAATGTTTACTCCAGCTGACAGACACATCAGAGAGTAGATGGATTGAACAAAATATAATCTTCATCTTTCAGTGTTTCTTGCTTAAACCTGTTGCTGACTTAGGTTTTCATCCAAACACTGAACTCGTATCCCAATTTTATGAGGATGAATCAGACTATTTAGTGTTCTCAGAGCCCCAGAAGACTTGATATTATGCAAGAATCTCATTTGCCATTAAAAAATAACTTTCTAGGCTTTATAATTATGAGTGGAAGCTTGTTGCTTTGACCTCCTTCCCCCATAGCTGGAAGCACAAAGCAAATAATGCAGTAGCTTGGATGATATATGTGATGTTTTTGAATTTTGTATTTTTCTGTGGCTCAGTATAAAATTCTTTTTTTCTTTTGCATATCTGGGCATTCAGAGCCTGAAGCCCTTCTAAAGATTTTATTTTGGACTTCCTGAAATAATATTCTCTTAAGTTTCTTGAAGAAGGATTAAGGGATCTCTTCATTAAAATCGTAGTGCCAGGAGACCAGCGCTGTATCACAACATTTGAGCAGAGCTCAGTTGATTTTCTCCCCAAGTTAATTTGATAATGATAGTCTTGTTTATCATCATTATCCTCCAATCACTCAAATCTACTTTAAAGTCGTAAAATAGAGCTGTATCTGTGTTGGTCCTATTTAGAAAAACAGTAACAAGTTAGGCTGTAGTATCTAGAGATCCTAGGAATATTGAATGCTATGGTTTTGGCCACTCCACCTGGAACTCTTAATTTCTCTCTCCTGTTTCCTCCTCCATTTTAAGCTTCCACCATCTGTGGCTCCCCCAGTCTCTAGGCCGCGTGCTCTTTCAGTGGCAGGGAAGGAGGCAGCACATGTCCAGCGCCAGCTCCTTGTCCCTGCTTGCCAGTCCCAGGTGCCCCGTTCCACAAATAATAATGACAAGGAGAGGACATGTTCCCTGGGCAGCCCGGATTCTTACCACCATATGGCTGTCAGTGTTTACAAACGAGGTGTTAATAAGCTGTCAACTACTTATTCAAATGAAGGACTATGGACTGGATGGTGAGGATGGAGTAACCTTCACTTGAGGAGAGGATGGCACATTATGCAATGAATAATCACATAGCTGCTAAGTAATTTGTTCTCACCGTATCTTTTTATGTGCATCTTCTTTTATTAAATCAGTGATCAATTAGCCCCTGCACATGGTTAGAGGCAAGGAATTAAAAGGTATAAATAATACACATTTTAATTGAAATCTAGCCTTGGATGCCTGGCCTCTGTGATTAAATCTTTTGTCACATGGATTGTCTCATTACAGGTGCATTCATATTACTGAGAAAGCTACTCATCTTTAGGGAGGAAAAAGGCACATCTTTCCTCAGATTTCCAAACTGAATCACCACAGACTTTTTTTTTTTTTTTTTTCTTTTGGCAACAACAGGACAGTTATTGCAGATTTAACAAGCACCTTCTTGCTTGTATGCAAAATTCTCAGCTAGTCTTTTCTGCCAAGACCCCGATGAAAAGCTCCTTGAACGCAGCAACACTGCAAAGACATTGTGGGCATGAGAGCTGGCATTAAATTTACTGAGGAGAGATGCTTTTCCATCTCTTTTGCAGCTTGACAATTTGGTTCCTACACCTTCATAAATAATCTGCTGTAGTGGGCTAGAGCAGGCTTGGATCATCTTGCATCCTGCCTGCCTGAATTTCTCTAGTCTGTAAGCACTGGGTTCTTCTGAGCTCTCAGCAGCAAAAGTTGGTGTACAGGCCTGATGGGCAGGCTCCTGTGCTAGCAGCATGACTCTAGGCAGGTTTAGGTGGGAGAGCCCCTCTGTTCAAGCTGCACAAAAGGCTACTTATGTAGGCAATGTAGGCCAAACTGAGCTCATGGTCCTGTGTTAGCAGTGAATAACCCCGATAATGTAATTTAAATTACTCTGTGAAAGATATTTGGCTTCCCATAAGGAGATTTATCAGCTAAGACAAGCCTTTGTGGAATGTTTTTGAGCCTGAACTACATAACAGAGGCCAGTAAATATAGCCCACTGCAAGGAGAGAAGAGCTCTGGGAGCCATTAGAAATATAAATTATTTGGTTTTACTGCAGTATTCAGCCAGCAAGCTCTTCCTTGATTTAAAGAGAGTCTTCATTCCCCCCTTGCTGTTCACCATATTCGCAGTCCTGCCAAATGTCATAAGGCTGTTAAGCCAGGTAAATCAACCAATCTTTTTTTTTTTCCCCTTTTTTTTTTCCGTTCTTAACCAATCCAGCCATATCTCTAGTACTGTAAGTAAATATGCCAAATAAATATTGTGCTGTGTAGAAGTCTGAACTGAAAATCTTACTTGAGAACAACAAATGATAGTGAAAGGAGAAGCTTGGACTTGGCACTACCAGAGCTTCATCTACAGGAACCAAAGAACAGCACAAAAGCTGCATTTTCCTCTGTGTAGCACTGGTGATTTTGATGCAAAATTACAGTTATATGTTAGGGCCTTCTTAAGTACTACAAATTATTTACCATATTTTATTTACCAGAGTGTGTGTCCCATGAATAATGTTCTTTGTTTTGGAAAGTAGAGAATTCACCAGGCCAAACTAGAGAACAGATTAGAATTAGTCTGGTTGGTTGGTTGGGTTTTATGCCACGTCCTTCTTACAAGGAACCCAAAGCCTCTTACAAATCAGTAAGTTACATACCAAGGGAGAAAAGATGGAAACTGCTCTTGTTGCTTCTTGTAGCAGGTTTTGTCCATGTATCTCTATTAGCTTTCCCAAGACTGTTTTTGCTTTGAAGAATAGGAGAAAGCAGAATCACGCAGGGACTGTGCAGGTAAAAGTAACAGTTCTCATGTACTCAGCAGTGGTTCCTATTCATCTGGGGATGTGTAAAAGCTGTTTTATCGACAAGGGGGATGTTGGCCAAGAAGCCATGGTTATACAGTAGCACCATGGGACCACTAGGTTCCACATGAGCAGCTACTGTGCACTATTGCCTATAAAACGTAATGCTGCCAACAGGACTATATCTGCACACAGCAGTTGTCGTTCAGCAGCCAACTTTCCCAGACATTGCCACAAGACAGTGTTTGATATTGTTGTATGAATACAGGTACCCCTTAAAGCTATTCTGGAGTTCCACTGATCATCAGTATCATCTCTGTATTTCATTAAATTAAATCTAGATAAATTGATAGAAATTAAAGAAAGAGTTTACAAATTAAAGAAAGGCTTTATCTTATAAAAACCTTGTTAAATGTGAGAATATGTATTTAAGGGAAATAATCCAATGCTGTTGAATCTATTGAATCTCATACTGCCGAGGCAACTCCACTGATCTTTTCTGGTACACCCCCTTTTCTATAACTCTTTTTTTTTTTTTTCCTGGAGTTTTCTGTATCTTTGTGATCATCATAGCATACAAGGTTAAAAATAAAACAAGGAGATCCTAGTACATGTTACATCTACAAGGAGAAGTTTTCCTCTAATTAATCTCAAGGGATAGCTTATCAAAATTACTGAAGAAGGTCAAAATAAACAGAAGCCTTTGTGTGGTTTAATCAAACATGAATTCCTACAGGCAAGAGATTTTAAAGCATCTTCAATCTAAGTCGGAGTGAAGATTCACTAAGTTGTTGAGATCTGTTAGTGTCAAGGTAGGAACTAAATAAGGGCAATCTATGGGGATGGATTATGCCCCACACAGCAGAGTGTTTTGTTTTGAAGATGATCCAACTTTGTTTTCTCTTCCTGTAGATGAGACCATCATCCTGTGACACTGTCTAGCTCAACTGTCATGAAACAACACAGAAAATTAAGCAAACAACTTATATGTGTAGGAATTAGTGCCAAACCACCTCAGACATAGAGTGAAAGTAATATTAGAAAGGAAAATAAAGGTGAAATGTGATTTTAAACATATTTGAACACCTGGCATTGAATATTATTCTTTAATTTCTTTAAAATTGCACTCTGTCCTCCTCTTGATATATAT